>JAUZST010008179.1:0-13707 GCA_034779995.1 Parotocinclus haroldoi | reverse complement strand
TATAGAGAGATATATATATATATATATATATATATATAATAGAAATAATAATAATTGTATTTTATTATTTTGTTTTTATTATTATGTATTGTGCTTTATTATATATATTATATGGACAATACATTGTCAAATGTAATATATATAAAAATTTATTTGGTTATTTATTAGATTTTTAACATATTATAACATAACATACTTTTTATATTATGTTATGTCACATATTGTACATATATTAATATATTACATTACATTAGTACTATATTGTTGTTAATATACTTTTATTATGATTACATATTATTAATGTAATTACATGACACTATATCCCATGTATAGTTTAAAAGTGACAGCCAGTCATCTGTGCGGGACCCGCCTAGCTGTGGCTTTAATTCCATTTGTTTATGATTTTGGATTGAATAACCCTGGTGTGCTTTGTCTGTAGGAGGGCGAGGATCGTTATAAGGAGATGCTGAATCGTAGCGACAGCGAAAACATAGCAAGCAACTACTTTAAGACCAAGAGGGCCAGTCAGATTTTAGCAGCAGATTCCATCAAGAGCCTCGGTAAGAGGGCCGATTACGGCGCTTCCTTAAGTCTCTGCCCCCTGTTTGTCACACTAAATGGTTTCACATTATCATACAATATGTAATATGAAAGGCACAGCTCACTAGTAAACATAGTTTCTAAATAATCAGGGCATTTATTGAACAAAAAAAACGCACCTTGAAACTTTGTAAGGCTTTGATGTGAATTTTTGCAGCCTTGTGCAAGGGCACAACATTGGCAGCGGCCGTGAACCGTAATAATCAGGGTCACACGGGCTTTGCAAAATTGCCCATTGTTAGTTTATGTAAGACAAGCATAAAAAACCTGATTTTTTTTCCCCAACATCTTAGAAACTCAAAATGGGTAAGAATTTACACAAACAATTGTTTCAAGTTGTTTTGTTTAACAGTTATATCTGCGTGTTTTTCTGCAGCACCGGCGAACAGCGTCACGAATCAGAGCTGCAGTGGCTCAAACCTCAGCGCTGAAGCTCTTCTCCCTCGGCCCTTCCGTCTCGAGTCTTTGGGCATTGTGCCTCCCAACGGCAAAGCTAAGCGAAAGAAGAGCAAGATGTACGTCTCCTGTGATGGCAGCTGATGCTCAGTGGAGGCAGATGGCCCTTGTAGGTCATATCTACTATACTTCTACAGCTTGTTATTACACTGTTCTTATGATGTGATTTCAACTAACTGAATGCCAGGTTAAAGTAATGAAGATACATACCAGGTGTTAGTTAATTGCTATTTTAGTGAAAGCTACCAGTTAAAATAAGCACTAGTATTTCGTAATGCTAACGTGAATGGGTATACTATTTATCATTGTACTCTAAATTGTGTCGGCCTAATCGAATAAATGTATTTGAGTAATTTGGGAATTGTTTGCAGTCTTTATAGTTTTGCAGTCAAAAGTTTGTGGACACCGTTCTAGCAAACTCAGCGGACAAACTCTGAGATCCACACTGAAGAGCTTAGTGACATTCAGAGCCTAGTCATAGGATGCCACCCTCCCAACAAGTAAGTTCTTTCATTTCTGCCCTCCCCGACTTACTGTTATTACAAGTAAGAACATTTAGCCACACCTTAGGGCTCCATGAAGCAGCTCCTGTTAGGAAGAGCATCTAAAAACTTTGACTAGATAAAACTCTTATTCTGCAAAGGTGTATTGCTATGCAACCATAATACAAATGTAATACCATAGCTTGCAATCAAATCTCACACCAACATCAGCACAAGAACTGGCAACCGAACCCTTTATTTGCAGCCTGAAATCAGCAATGTAATATAAACACCTCCATTAACGTGCACGTAGAATATGCCGCTCACAAAACATAAAATGAAATATCCCCTAATGAAACATCCCTTCATTTTTGTGAGCATCCTAAGTGCGCACGCGTGTAGCTTTGGATTTAGTGCCCTCGTTACCATAGCGATTAGAATCAAACAGACGCGCAGGCTGTAATGACGTTCAGCGTGCTACCCGAATTTTAATCATCACACTTTTGTTTCCTTTATAAAGTCTTAAGATTGTGGCAGGATCAGCCAAACATGCTTTGAGCTTACAGATCAAACAGGAAGCCGGAGTTATAAGTCCGCGTTGTGCAGCTTTCTCGTGAAATTGTCGGGAAAACCCAGGCTTGTTCGTTTGCCTAAATACTTCTGCTACCTGTTATGAACTTTAAGGCCTGACTATTTAAGTCGCTGAAAATTTCGAAGCACGGACCCTTTAGCCTCTTTAAAGTTTGCACACACGTTGTTGCTGAAATATGGCAGCACTCAATTCTTAAGCAAGCCCAGTTTTCTAAGAGCCTCTCGTCGGTCTTCATCCATGCTTTGATCCATCAGCACGCTGAGGTCTGGAGCAACCGGTTGCTTTTGAAGTGCACGAGCAGATGGGCGTCCAGCGATGTCTCTGTCTTCCTCAGAAGCCGAGTCAGATTTGTGCCAGTCTTTGGTCAGGCCTTGGTTCCCTGCAGCAGCAGTGGAAATCCGAGTATCCTGCCCTTTGTTGGTGGATGGTTTCAGATCCGTCTCCTTCATGTGACCCTGTTTGGATGATGCATTTACGGGAGATGTTGAGAGGCTTGAGTCTTCATTACGGCTGCTGCTTCCTTTCTGACTCAACACAGCTATGCGGGAAGGTAATTTCTTTGGTTTTGGGGCCACGGCTGGACGACTGGCCTTGCCCTCTGACGGGTTTTGGCTTTCCCCTAAATTATAATTTACGGAGCTCTCGAGGCTAGAAGGCTGCTTCCCAGTATCCACGGATGCACGCTTGGACAAGTTCTTGCGTAGCTCCAGCAGATGCTCAGTAGACAGAGGCCTGGGAGGAACCTCTGTGACGTTCACTTCTTGGAGGACGGCAGGATTGTTTTGAGGTAGCTTCTCACTTTTGGATGCTCTATCCATTCTGGGTGTTGGTGCTCCGCTGGAGGAAGCCTCTCCCGGTTTTGGACGGGTATAGGCATTGCCGTTTGCCAGGATGAAAGGTGTGGGAACCAGATAATTTTTTTTCCGATCATTGCTGGCAGAATTTCTTGGATGGTCGTGATATCTTAATTCAGCTAAAAGACAAAGAAGATGTGTTTTTACTCACTGTCACTTTATGTTGCGTAAGGAGCAATAAGGAAAAGTATTCCACTCTTACTGTCGCCCTTGGTTAAGTTAACAGGCGCAGGTTCATCATGTGACAGACCACTCTGCTCTGCTGTATCTAGGGACTCGATGGTCTCTTCCAAAAACATAAGACATGCCTGCTCTTCTGCAGAGAGATGGTGCAGGCTGCCATCGCCCTATATAAATAGGGAAAATAGAAAATAGGGGTGTGAAAAATCGCTTACATATCGTGTGCAGTCTGTCTATAAAATGTGAAATGTCGATAGGACATAGTTGATATTTTAACACCGTGAGCTTGTATTAAGTGACTTTCAGTTAAAGGTAGCACTTAGTTATTTATTATTCCAACTATTAATATTCTTGTAATTGCAGGCAAGCTTTCTTCGTTCAAAGTTGCACCAGAAATCGTGCATTGTTTTGCATTGTTTACACTACAGGAACAGAAAAGAAATGTCTTTTATCTAAGGTAAAACTGATAATGGTGAGAAAATCGAATCGTGTATCGTACGCCCCTAAGAAACGAATCATACAACTCCTCTTGACCTAGCTGACCAAATGAAACCCCTATGAGAACGGGGTTTGAATCCTGCTCACGGTTATGGCAGGGCCACGTGGCCAAATCCCTCTATTTACTCTACGATTTAGGTCACAGCAATTTATAGGAAACCTTCTTCGGGAATGGTTGATGAGCTTGAGCAATGAGTTCAGGGTGTTGTCTGAAATGCTGGACAAACAAGGTCCCACCTCGCAACTGACTAGACAATTCCTGAATGGAATTGGAACTCACGGTGGAAGATTTGGAACGGTTCATACTGCCTCTCAACACCTTCCACGGATCCGGTCAGGGTCGCCTGGCCGCATGTCGCTCCTTGGCTCCGTAGACGAAGTAGATTTGATCACGAACACGTGCCGACCGCGGAGCGCTCCATCTGTGTTAAACAGCAAACAGATGGGGACAGAGTTATCGAATGAAACCTGAATTCAATTGTTGTACAGTGTTGTACCATTAGAGTCTATAATATACAATGTGACTGACAACTAAATAATAACCCGTCCTAACTTCCACCTTGTTGGACTGTTTGTGGATGAGCTTCGTCCTGCTCGGTCACATGCAAATTTAAAGCTTGGCTGAGTATTTATTGACTGAGCGTGCAACGTTCACCTACAAGTGCTTTGCATTTGTCCAGTCCAGATCCACACTCAATAACCCTTTGTTGATTTGCTGTCTGCGTTTCCCATAAACTGATTTTGATACGCTGACAATAAACTGATAAGTTGACAGCCGTTCCCCAGTAGCTATTGCCTTTTTTATGATACTACCATGCTTTGATAGACGGGCATAAAATGCAGCCGCTGTTTAATGCGTTTTAAGCGTTACATACAAAAAAAAAAAAAACAATCAAATTTAAATATCCAAGGATGATAAGGCCCTAAACTTGTGAGCTCCTTTAAAATCAGTTCCTGCGAACCATCACACTAAACTCATTTTGTTTCTCGTTACCACTGAAAATGGTGACATCTCAATGTGTTAGAACAACCAGTAGCTAAATTATTTGTTAGTCCGCCTCACATTTACCCTCACAGACACATGAATAAAGGACTTGTTTGAAAAACATACAAAGGCAGGATTAATGTGTCTGTTGGACTCAACAAACGACCTCAAAAGGAAGCACCCCAAAGGGTACGCTGAAAGCCAGATAGCTGTGAGATCACAGATGGAGCAGGCACAAACAGAGCAGAACCAAATGACAATAACAAGGCCATTTGAAAGCTCAGGGGCGCTGGGATGTCTTACTTGAGCACACATATGATAGCCAACAGAATGGGCGACAGTGACACTAAAATTCCTCTTAACTATGCTACTAACTATGCTATTATTAACCAACTAACTATTTTTCTAAAGTGCTTTTAATTGATGGTGTAGCCTAACCTCAGAACTGCATTGTATTCTTACAGTATTATGACATCGGTGGACCTTGGGAGAACCTTTTTCTGAAATACACTTTCTTAACGTTTGTAATAGTTTCTTATCGCCTGTGCTCTCTTATTTCTGTTTTTTTTTTTTTATGATAATGGATTATGTGATACAGATGAATCATTAGTCCTACCCTGAATGCATGCCTTCGGTTAGTGTTTCCTTTAAAAAAAGCAGTATATGTTTATTTAACCCATGAACTTGACTTAATACTTAATACAGTGGCTCTAGAAAATCACACCCCTTTCATAGCCCGTTTTTGTTTTACACTCTGAAATGAAAAACCCATTCAAAAGAACAATAAGCGCGTTTCCTTTGATTACAGCTTTGATTAGAATCAGCCTGTCTGGTTATGTCTCTCCCGACTCTGTTCAAACTGAATAATAATAATAATAATAATCTCAATTTCGCAATTACATAAGATTAAATTAGTTAAGCTTGACTTTAAAAGGCAACATTGCCGCATTTTATTCTAAATAGAATCCCTTTGTTTAGTGTTTGCTTTAATTTGTTTTTGACGAGCTTAAATATAAGTGAATTGTAACTGTGGTAAATCAGTCTTGGAAAAGGTGTATACTGATCGCACTCAGGCTGCCAATCATTTGTTAGAGTTATCAGGTGGACACGGATTTCCAAAACCCTTGTTCCTAGACCCCAACGCACTCAATGACGTCATGTTCTTATTATTTTATTTGGGGTTAAAAATAAAACAGAACAATCTACTCTTTTACCAGAGTGCGTCCAAAGTGCCTTTACAACCGTTCCAGTGATACTGAGTGTTTCATGTTTATGACTTCTCACGGAAGTGAACGAACAAAGTCCAGCAGCTAATGTTCGTGTGAACCCTGGGTAACGAGCCGGAGTGAATGCTGGATGTGCTTCAATCCATGCATCTGTAGCATGGCAGAAGGGTAGTGGCGTTTAAAGCTGCTCTCATTTATAACAGACTAGACTGATTCAGCTCCACAACAAAGAAGCCTACATGGGCCGGAAACGGTGACACACACTAATGTACAGTGTTGGAACGAGGTCAGGTTCCTTCAGCCCACAAATACGTTTAGTGACAGATCCTAAGAATACAAAATAGATAAGAACTCGTTTCTTTGAAGTGCCTGAGATAGCGATTATAAAAAGCCCTACAAACGATACCAATTCTGCCCTCTGTAGCAGTACTGATATTGATTATAAAGCACATTGATCATCCTCTAATACCGGTCAGTGAAGCTTTACAAATATCTAGACCTAAACCCTGAGCTGAACAAGCCTTGGGCCATATTCATTCATTAATTCATTCATTCATTCATTCTTTTCTGCCTAATCCACATGGGGTCGCAGGCCGGCCGGTGCCCACCCTGCAACTTTGGACGCAAGTGCAGGAGCAACCTTAGACGCTGTGTAAATCCATCATAGGGCACACACACACAGTCACACACTAAGAGCCACTTTAGAGACACCAATTAACCTAACACGCATGTCTTTGGACTGTGGGAGAAAACCAGAGTACCTGGAGTAAACCCACGCAGACACAGGGAGGACCCAGACCGCTCCGCCCTGGGATTGAGCCCGGGACCTTCCTGCTGTGAGGCAGCGGTGCTACCCACCGAACCACCGTGTTCCCCTGGGCCACAGTGACAAGAACAAACCTCCCTAAATGTTATAAAGAAGACACATTGGAAGGACCAAGACTCAAATAGGACCAAACCTACATGGGCAACCTAGACATTATTAATAAGAATTAAATGAAGTGCCCTAATTAATCCATGTAGAGTAACAGCTTAAGAGCACAGAAGCAAAAAAAATGGGAGCACATATTTAAGGAAAAATCTCCTTTAAAAAATGTATAAGCCGATAAATTAAAGCGAATGCAATATTATGAAGAGCATAATAAAACAGAGAATATAAAAGCAGTAGGATAGACAAGCATTACGTTCTGAACGAATTCTTACTGACACAAGCGAAATTGCCTTTTGTGCAGTTCTGCAGTATTCAACACGCGTTTTGTAGTGTCTGTTTGTTCTTTACAGTGCTTTTGGCGTCACTTGGCAGAATTATTGGCACCCTTGCTTTCATTGTATTACGTTCAACTGCTGAAAATGGTGACGCCTCAAGGTGTTTAGAACAACCAGGCGCTAAATAATGCCTCAGTCCAGCTCACGTTTATCCTCACGGACACATGAATAAAGGAATAATTTATTCCCAGAGTGGGAATAGTTTTGTTTGATGACACGCAAGAACTATAACTAAAAAGAAATGACTAATGATTGTCTAATGATTGTCTGTTAGCCTGTGCTTTCTTATTTCGGGTATTTTTTTAGGGTGATGGATTTTTATTTGTAGAGAAATTAAATAGGTGTCCATTGGAAACGAGGCTAAAAAACAAAACAAAAAACAAGAAGTATAATCATGTTAATATTGTGGGTCGTCATACAGCTTTGGGATCGTGATATGAAAACAAGAAATGAAAACTTGGAGTATTAATAGTATGTGATTTGTGACTGAAAACCAGAATATGTAAGTGTAAAGTAAGTGAATTGTGACAGAATATGAATCGACAACACGTTTTATATTTACCTTATATTAATATTTATATTATATATTTCATATTTATTTCCATAGCGCTTTTTAAAATAACTTAAATATTACTTATATAATAATAATAACTTACATATGTATATAATATAATAATAATAAAATATATGTATATAGCTGTTTTATACACACACATTACACTTTTTTTTACACTTTGATTATTGTAAAAAACGCTACGGAATGAATATGAGTTATTAGTTGGGTATTAGGTATTAGTCCTTCATTCCGACCTCTAGCGTTCTTGTCACTGATATTCGACTAACACTGTAAATTTTATTTAACCGTATAATCCATGGCACACAATATCGATCTCAATGACTGACCGAACTAACTCATAAGTAACTCACGAATCGGCACGTGCCAGAACGTGAAACCGATTTAAGAGCTGAACGTCGATATAAACTTACCTGTCCCCCGGTGCGTCCGCAGCACGTATGAACTATAACAGGTGAGATTACCAACTCAGCGATCCGAGTCTAATCTCAGCCAAGCACGTAACAGCCCCAACTAACACCAGCCAATCAGCTTTTAGCTTACAGGTACGATACTCCTTTATTTAAAAAAAAACACACGCATTTTCAGTACGTTCACTATTTGCCTGTATGTAGAAAAAAGGGGAATTTAGGATATGGTTACCTGGATTAATTGTGTTCTCTGCTTACATAACTGCTTATGTAAGAAAACCTGTAGTCCTACCCTGAATGCATGCGTTCGGATCTGGTTAGTAATCCCTTTTTAAAAAAAGCAGTATATGTTTATTTAACCCATGAACTTAATACAGTGCCTCTACAAAATCACACCCCTTTCAAAGCCCAGTTTTGTTTTACACCCTGAAATCAAAAACCCATTCAAACATTTTTCAACCTTAGTTCCACCTTTATGCTTTAAATGAGACAAAAGGTTCAGAAAACGTATAAAAATTAGGGGGAAAAAAAGCTTTGATTACAGCAATCAGCCTGTCTGGTTATGTCTCTACCGACTCTGTTCAAAATTAATAATAATTATATAAATAATAATAATAATCTCAAGTTCACAATGGTTACTGCAATTAAATAATATTAATTTGGTTAAGATCGACTTTAAAAGGCAACACTGCTGCATTTTATTCTAAATAGAATCCCTTTTTTTACTGTTACTTTCATTTATTTTTAGTTATTGATTTATTTATTTATAGTGCGTGTGTGGTCATATATCATGTTCAGGGAGGGTGTAATGTGGATGAAACAGAACATTTTGATGAACTTTGTACCCTCAGGTGTCCTACTTAAATTGATTAATGGCCTGAATTCCTCATTAAAAAAAATTAATACCAACGAATAAAATAAGTTCTGTTTATATAACGCCTTTCTCTTTACCCATGGTTGCTTTACAGGTTCAAAAAATGTGCTGAGTGACCATGAACTCTCTTCAAATCCATCCACATCGCCTCGGTGTTATTTATTAATGTTTTTGACCTTTTTATACGCCTATTTTTCTAGAACCCTGAGCTTCAGGCCCCCAGATTTGAAATAACGGGTCAAAACTCTCTCTTTTGTTGTTTCTCAGAAAAGTACCAGCACACGACGATCAGCCCGGACTGCATTCGTTTAATAACCAGTGGTTATTACCAATTATATACCAATCCGCAGTGTTACAATTGCAACGGAGAATGTGATTTGCATTGGTCAAAAAAGCAGAACAAAACACGACGCGGACATTTCATTCTCCAAACCTCGCAAAGCATCAGCGTTTATTTCACGTAAAACCCTCACTCGTGCACTCAGCGACACTCTTACGTCTTACAAAACCGTAGTGACAGGAGCAGGTTTCCTTTGGCCGCACTGGAATTCAGAGCTTGGGAGTGTTTAGACCCGTCTCGAGCTGCGTAATTAATATGTTCTATATACATGTCTCTAGACCAGTCCTCAAATGCGTGTTTGCCCCAGTGTTTCAAACGCTCGCTATGACACGGTTCTCCACTGAAAGAAAAAAAAAAAAATAAAAAATCAATCACACCAGCGCTGCAGTCACGCTTTGAAAATCCTTACAAACTTGAGAACTTTGCATAACAGTGTTTTGCATGGCCGGCTGTGAAACAATTTCAAAAAACAAAAGCGAACGGAAATCAGCAGAACGCAAAATGTCGTTCCCGTTGAGCACCGATAAACAATCCACCCCGGCACGTGAGCTTAAAATAAGATTCGACTGCTTACAGTGAGCTCACAGAGGAGGTAAATCCAGCATCTTTATTCACTTAGTCATCTCTGGAACCGCTTCAAGTAACAGTTTAGTGTTGAGTTAGTGAACGTAAGACCACGTGGTGCCGCCTGATCAAGAATGGATCACGTGGATGATGAAAATACATCGCAAACGGAGCGCAAACTCTCAGCGTGTAACTTCTGCTCAGTCCTGAACTCCATAGACAAGGGGTTTAAATAGCGGAGGAAAGTCTGGGATTCAGTAAAGTATCTTATGAAAGAAACGCTTTTTTTGAAAAAAAAAAAGGTACAAAAATTTATTTTTTTTGTTCCTTAACTCTTTTCTTAAGAATAATTCGGAAAAAAAAAAAACAGGTGGTATTCGTAAACATTTTCGTAACCTTTTCTTAATAGCTTCACGCTGGCCTTAGGCTGTAAAAGTTCACCAGGTGAGCATCTTAATACAAATGTAACAGTTTAATTCTTAGAAATAGATCTGATAAACTTTCAGGTGAAAAGGTAGGGAAGGAAACGGCAAAAGGTGTCGCTTTAATCTGTGCTCCGGTGGAAGTTTTTTTTTTAACCTTTTTTGAAGAAGTCCGCTTGGCTTGGTGTTTTTTGTTCTGTGGGCGGATGAAACAAAATAACGGAAATAACTGATAACTGTAAATAGAAATTCAAACTGCGCCTACGTATGAAAACAATGCACATTTTCTTACGTTTTTTTTTACGCCGAGGATTGTATTTAAGAACGTTCTTATGAATTTCTTAAGAGTCGTTGCAAGTTTTTTCTTAAGAAAGCTTTGGTGAATCCGGACCCAGAACGCTGGGAACGGAGCGAAAGGAATGACGGGTAAACAGGCCTGAAGTATTTAAATCTGAATAACAAGTCGTATGTCATTTTAAAAAGCTTGTCTTGCTTTTTTAGCGTCCCAGTGGCAGAACCCCGATTAGAAAACGCGGGCTGTGTGGAATCGTTGTGTGACCTCCAAAAATTAGACAAGGTACCTGGAATTCATGTGATCATGTGACGTAACGATTAGATTCGAATCGAATCGTTTTGTCTTTGTTGTTCAAATGAAACTTGCCTTTCAGTTTAGGCTGCTGCCAAATTCGGTTTCGTTTTTATTTCGCTGCATCCCTACTAATCATCGTTACCAACTGTTATGACCCGACGGAACTATAATAACTTATTTCAGGCCACAATTTCAGGAATGGCCCAGCTCAGGGGAAATAAAATTTCATCCACAGAACCCAAAAAAACCCCCAAAAAAACGGAAATAAATGCTACAAAACACCAAAGGACCCGTGGTGAGAACTTCAAAAAAAACCTCCAGCGGCGAATGAGGTGATAATACTGATCGGACAGGGTGTGGGGCCAGGGTAACGTGAGGTAGAGAACGGCTTCAAGTTGAGACGCGCAGCTGTGAGCAGTGAGAACACGTACGCTGGGGTGGCAAGGGGGGCTGTCACACCTCTCCGAAATTAGTGTGGCCCGTCTCCTTGGCGTGTTCCCGCGCCTCCTTCTGGCCCACCAGGCCGGTCTGGCACGTGGTGCAGCGCAGAGCGAAGCGGTTCACGTCCGTGTACTGGCGCTTGCGGCGAGCCTCGTCGGCCAGCTCCAGGGCCTGCGCCAGGATGACGTCGTCGGCCGTGGAGAAGATGGTCTGCGGCGGGCAGTCCGTCCCCGGCACCAGCATCTGCAGCGGGTCGTAGTGGATGCCGTCGTAGATCAGCAGCACGCGCTTCCCGTAGCCGGCGTCCTCGCCGAAGCGGTCCACTCGCACCGTCTGCGTGTCCACCACGCAGATCTCGCACTGGTAGAACTTGGACAGGATGGAGAGTTCGATGGCGCCGCCCCAGGTGTCGCTGCGCCGGATCCAGTCGCAGTAGTCGCCGTTGCTTTTGGCCAAAACGGCTTCAGAGTACGAGGTGGGGTCGCTGGCCACGATCTGGGCGATGAGCTGGCGCATGTCGGGCGCGCAGGCCGCGTTGTACACGCCCCCTTCCACCACGTAGCTCACGCTGGTGAACAGGCACGAGTTATCGGCGGGCACCACGCGACGCTCCAGCGCAGGCGTACAGTCCAGGAGCGGGGCTTTTGGCGCGGAGGCGTTGCTCTGGGCTTTGGGCTTGTTCTTCTCCTCCTCCACTATCAAAGTGTCTCCTAGAAAAGGGGAAAGAAGCAACGAGGTTAGAACGAAGTCGCCCAAGACAAGACGACCCTCAACAAAACGACGCAACGCAACACCTCACCCGATTTAATAGGGTAGTCCTTCAGATGGGCGCCTCCGTTGCACAGGTCCAAGCTGGAGGGTGGGTAGCCCACCATGATCTTCTGCACATCGCACGGGATCCCCGTCAGCTCCTCGACCTTGTTTTTCAGCTCCTGCACACAAGACTGGTGCGTCAGGCCCTGCATCAGGTGGGTCCCGTTCTTGGCCTTGCACCGTAAACGCAGCATCCCGAGTCCTTTCAGTTCTGCCCCGGAAAACACACAGTAACAGTCAACATCAAATCAGAGCAAAAGGCTGCTGCAGACTACACTCGGTCTGGAGCAGCGTTCGAGATGATCCTCCCTCCTCCCTCACACCCAGCCAATTACATCCGCATAGGCCAAACTCCACCCAGGGGAGTCAGGGCTCAAGTTAGAACCGGGAATCTCTGGAAACGTCAGGTGGCAAGCCCTGACCACTTGTGCCACCATTTCAAATGCAGGTTAACTGGCGTCTCTAAAGCACGCGTTTCTGTGACCCTCGACTGAGCGAGTTGGCAGCGTACAGCAGAATTATCTTTTGATCATTGATATAATCAGGGCCATAAAACTGCAATATAACGTCGTTCGTTTCAACCGAACAGCTTAGTGCGTAAAAGCACAATAACGGGGCGGAACTGCCTAGAACGCCGTGTACGGGGGACAGTTAATGCGCGTGACCGAGCGTCCCTTTAGTTCTAACGTAGTTGTCCGGGTTACTGTTACGCGTACCATTTATCCAGTGAATCCGCTTTAATTTCATTTTTGGTTGCTTAAAACGTACAGAAGCAGTTTGAACTGTAGGCAAGACGTGTTTTTTTTAGCGTTCAAGGCTCCGTAGTTATGACGTGTACGCGTCAAAAATGTCGAAGCTTTGCGTAAGCCGTTAAAAGCCGTTAGTATACCAATAAATAAATTAAATAAAAAGCTACACCTGTTCTGTCTTGCACCGTTTCTGGGCACAGAAACAATACAGATGGCTGTGATTTTATATAGCTTTATTGTTAAATAGCCGGTTAGCTCTTTTTTCCAGGATGTTCAATTGTATTGTGCTACTGACACTGTAAATAGTTAGCTCACCATGCTAAACCGTTAGCTCTGCAGCTAAAGTAGCTCGGCTGGTCACAAATAACCGCTACGGATCACAAGTTCTCTTTTTACTCTCGATATAAATTTGCACTTTATTCAATAACCGATAGCTGTTCTTTTGTTAGACGGGTATAAAGAGCTCGCTCACCTCCGACAACACAACCGAACGGTAACTCGCTGCGTATTACGTCACCAACGTGCCCGCCGCGTCACCGCCGCTCATGACGTCAAGCGTTTCCGCGCACCTCGACGACCTTACGCGTGATTGCACAATAACTTACTGTTTCTTCACGTGCTCTTCTTTTTTTAAAATCTTTTAATGGCGGTTTTAATGGCAACAACAGTTGCATTTACCGCCACCTAATGTACGGAGGAATTTGAAATTGGAGTTAAAGTCGGCGGTAGATTTGTTTTTGTTTGGCTTCGTTAACATCGCTATCGGCATCAGTGGCCCCATGTGCAAGGTTA
>JAUZST010008178.1:2504-13708 GCA_034779995.1 Parotocinclus haroldoi | reverse complement strand
ACACACACACACACACACACACACACACACACACACACACACACACACACATACACACATACACACATACACACACATATACACATATACACATATACACATATACACACATATACACACATACATTCAGTTTATTCCATATGAAAGTTCCATTTTGTGCTTGCTTTCACAGTAGAATATCCAATTACCTAAAAAAGCTCTTGGGTGGGTTTCACCGTATATTTTAGGTCATTATCCATTTACATTGTGAAGTGCCTACCTAGTTTTGCAGCAATTGACTAAATCTGAGCAGAAAATATAGCTTTAGCTTTTTTTTAATTGAATGTGTTCTTGACTTGGCTAGATGCTGTAAAGGGGTTTTCAATCTTTAATCTTCAAAGTACAGCATCCTGCAGTCATGTACTTTAGCTGTCTTTCTCAGACTTCCAGTCTTTAGTGTTCCTGAGTAGTCTTCCTTCTTTTTGGTTGTTGATTTGACTCCTATGTTTTCTGATATGACTCTGAAGTTTATTTTGTGTTTTTGCAAAATGATGGTCTATTTCACTTTCATCAAGACCTATTTGGAATGCATTTAAGAGTTATATTTTTTGACTTGTAGTTTATTGCATACAGAATGAATAAGATATTTCTTTTTTGGTATGAATCTAAAATGATGCAAAAAGATTTGAAACAGTAAGGAACTTAAAAGTATCGTTTTAAAGACATGTTCTATTTGTTTACATTGCCATCTTGTTAATCACATAATTTAAACACAATGTACAGACCACTTGAATAGAAAAAAATAATATCTGAATCAAAAATTGTTTCTGAATCGAATCAGAATCACCAGACACAGAGATTCCCTAATACAGACTGTTATAAGCAACAAGTCAAAAAGCCAGGGACTGTTAGGGACATTATGACAGGAGCTGTGTCAGTAGCCTTGACAATTGTCATTCTATAATTTGAGCATTAATGCAGAAAAGTTCACCGAGCTCTAATAGCAACATATGCTGCCTTCATGTCTTTTCCAGAAACAACCTAGCATTTTTCAAAAAGACAAGGTAAAACCACATGCTGCATTACAAAGGCATTGGATGAAGAAGCATGAGGAAGAAGGAAGTATGGGTACTAGACTGGCCTGCCTGCAGTACTGACCTGTCCCCATTACAGAATGTCTGGAGAATTTTGAAACAAAAAAAATGCAACAACAATGGCCCCATACTGCTGCACACAAGACGTGGCAGGAACAACAGGATAAAACATCAGAAACACTAAATCGCTTGGTATTCTCTGTACAAAAACATCTTTCAAGTGTGGTGAAAAGGAATGGTAACATTACAAAGTGGTAAATTCTTCACCGTACCAACTTTTTTGAAATGTATTGCAGGTCTGAAATGCACGAATGGAAGTTTATCAATTCATTAAATTAAGCCAACCAGACAAAACATTAAATATTTCAGGTTCATACAATCTGCAAAAAAATTACATTTGTACAATAAGTTGGAAAATAATATTTGTACTATCTTTCTGCGAGTCTGAGAGCCAGAATTCTTGCTGATTAGTAGGTTATCAAATACTTAATTTATGCAATAAAACACAGATTAATTATTTAAGAATTAAAAAATGTGATTATAAGGATTGTAGATTCTGTCTATCACAGTTGAAGTGTACCTACAATACAAATTACAGACCTCTCCATTCTTTGTAGGTGGGAAAACTTCGGCAACAAGATCGGCAGTGTATCACCTACTTATTTCCCTCACTGTATATAGGGACATTCTTAATTTTAGGAACTGATTCACGTAATCTGTGGGCATTTTCTTCAAGTTCAAATCGAACACTTGGAATCTCCTTAATCTGAATTACATACTGTATCATCACTGACAGGTTATTCATGACAGGCATGGCAATAACTACACTAGTCAAAGGCAACACACTCTACACCTAAACTCAAAAACACAAAACTCTAAACCGCTTTCGGGTGTATTTAAAAATGAATATGAAGCGGATCAAACAAGAACTGCTGGACAATCTGACCCTATCCATGCGCCATCGCTATCAGTGTGTTTTGGCAGTCTTGGGTGGCCATACATTACTGAACAGTTAATGTGTGGTACTCTCATCCAGTTTGACAAGCTTCTGTTTACCCCCATGATTATAATACTTGCTACACAATCACAATAACTGAGTTTGCATCTCATTTGCATACTTGAACAACTTTCTTTGAATTTCCTTTTTACTTTTCTTTTCAAATGCTTTTTTTTAAATCACTTCACATTTGTTTTTAAATAACCCTATATTTTTGTGAGCAGTGTAATTGTAGCATCCTCTTAACCCTTAAGACACATGCCTTTGGAAAGTGGAAGGAACCCTTCCGCTGAAGAATCTCCAGAGAGTACTTAGCCTTTCTTCTCGCTGAGAAAAAGCCAATAAAATACTAAATCAGGAAACTGTTTTACTATGCGATCTGTGCATCCTGGCCTTAGATGGACTGAAAACATACTCTCATCACAGACAGTCACATTATAATCAAAATACAGTATTTTCTAATCCATACTGTACAATTGGTGACGATGGTGTTATATCAGTGAAAAGAAGGTTAAATAGTAGCTGCAGAGGGAAGTTGAAATAAGCAGTGAAACAGCTTACTAATGTAACCTTATCTGTAAATAACATCACTAGAATTCTAATGGCCTGACACACATTCTGCAGTTTGCTGCTTTCTACGAACAAAGATACACATCTATTTAAGAGGCGCAGGAGGTTCTCAAAGAAGATGGTTAGTGACATTAAAGAACAGTTAAATTAAAGTATATAAACAACTCACTGTTGTGATGATAGGTGCCATCTAACAAATACACAAATCCACCACAATATCTGTAACTGGGCAGATAATAGCTTGAAATGCTGAATCAACAGCAGACCAAATTTAACATACAGTATTTATATTCACTGATGCACTGTGTGAATTTGTAATGGTGTAGTTTGCTCCAGGTACCACAAACATGCATTAGGTTAGCTGATCAGTCTAAATTGGCCTAACATGAATGTATCCTAGTACACTGCTCACAATAATGAGGGAATATTTCATTATGGGATGAAATATTTTGAAGTATTTCCTAATTTTGTGAGCAGTATAGAATCAATGTTTGCTTATCTCATGAATAGCCTTTGATGCTGATTTTAAATAAATAAACCTATAACTGTTACATAAACCAGCTCATAATCTATTTATGTGCAAAGAAAATTTTCAATATTGCCAATTCAATTCCCAAATCTGAGCTATACTAGACATATATACACTAAGTTACTGTTGCCTTTCTATCAGCACGAACCAAGCACGGTCCAATTACTGGATATTTTGTCTTTTTCAGAGGATTCTCTAAAAATCTTACTAGATCAGTAGTTTACTCGGACCAGTCGGCCTTGCACCTACAACCATGCCTCGTCCAAAATCACTTAAATCACCTTTCTTATACATTCTGTAGCAAAGCGTTTGGTTCAGCAGGTCCATGTCCAAATGCACCGATTTTTTTCTTAATTCGTTGATTAAATATTTTCCTTATGGATCGGATTGAACAGGTGTACCTAGTGAGGTAGTAAGTTAGAGTATATCATGCATGCATGCAATTGCGCTGTTACTAGTAACATGTTAAAGGCAAAACAATCAAATAAGTTGTGATTACGATTTAGGTACTTAATATGAATAACATCCATAACATTCAAGTTAATCTGTGGTTATGAATGAGCCCACTGAATCAGGGAATGACGTCTGTTATGTGTACAGTCAGCAGTGATTTCTAATGGGATTTGTTGTTGTTGCTTTCTTGCGCGAGCACGTTTAACGGTCTGCGTTTGGGTACATTATATACATATATACATATATATATACATATATACATACACACATGTGTGTGTGTGTGTGTGTGTGTGTGTGTGTGTGTGTATGTATGTATGTATGTATGTATGTATGTGTCTGAAAGCTGACCCCATAGGATAAATGTGTTTTACGTAAACATGACTGTCGAAAACAAAAGCAAACTTATCAGAGGGTGGACTTGTCTCAGTAGGGCAAACGCGTAAAGACCCGACAACTAATGTGCACCTAGAAATTTTCAAAACATAAGAGCGGTTCAACATAAACAGTAAAGACTCCACGTAGTGATATTTAGCGTTACTCACCTCTTCGGCGGCTCGGTTGCGCTCCTTGTTTCAGCAAAGCAGCTAGCACACGTTGTTTATAACACGGTTATCCATCAACAAAAACACAAAAATGTTCATGTCCGTAACGCTCTAAGCTTGTTTTATAACTGGGCTAGAAGGAGCTAATTTTCTTTAGCAGGAAAAAGGCAGTCCATACTCCTTAATAACATAACCTCTGTTGAACTGCACATGCGACCTCTCCCGGTAAAAACAAACTCAGGCGAACAAAAGTAAATCCGCTTCGAGTTTCGTGGTCACGTGACCTCACAAAAGAATGTCTGGGACCGGATTGCCTTTTGTTGGCGGAACTCAAACATTTAAAACCGAGTTATTCTAACGCAACTGAGCCGAAGCAGTTGAGTGGGGGTTTCCCTTTATAGTTCTTACATTTACACTACAATCTACATAATAGCCTGGTTTACACTGAACGTATTGTTGTAGTCACTACATGAGACCTAGGACGCTATTACATTATGGTTTCCACATCCAATACAACATCCGTGAAATATAAGACCATTTGGATTCAACCAGGTTACTTGCTCGGTAACCAAATTCCCCATACACTTACCAGAGGTGTCAGATTCCAAGCCTGAAGGGTCAACACTCTTCAAGGCGTTCTATCTCCTATTTGTTTTGCCTAGATAATCAGCTCATGAGTTGAATTCGATGTCTCAGTACCACTAATAACTTCCCAAGATCAGGTTTCCATTGTATCTACTTTCCATGAAGAACCAAATGAAAAACCAAAAGATTTGTATTTTGTTATTTAGGGCAATGTTAAGGTTAGATGTAAGTGTGGAATTAAGAAGCATTGTGTGTGTGTGTGTGTGTGTGTGTGTGTGTGTGTGTGTGTGTGTGTGTGTGCGTGTTTGTTTGGGGTATGTGAGTATGTAGGTGGGTGTGTGGCTATGTGGCCATGTTTATAGCACATAATGTGGACCAAATGTTCCCACAAGGACAAAAAGATCAGACACGTTTGGCATGGTGGGGATACCTTGCTGGTTCCCATGGGTAATCTTTTTGTACAGACACAGCAATTTTCTTTTGAATAACCAAAAGAGCAAATTTGTTTAGATCACTGAAGTTAAGGTTAGGCTAAGGGGAAGGTGGAATTGTAGCATTAATTAGGTACAATAATTAGTATGTCTATATAATATGGAAGGTTAGACAGCTAGACAATGTGTGTGTAAGTGTGCGTTTGAGTGTGCGTGTTTGGATGTGTACCTGAATATGCCAGTGCTGGTAGTGCCATGTAGGTGTATATGTATAGGTATGTAGGTAGGCATGATACTTTGTTGATCCATAGAGAGCATACAGACAGCTCTTTCGAGAAGGCTTGCTTTTGCCTGATTTTAGCTCAAAATAAACACATTCATATTACAGTTTATGTTTGCAAAAACAGCTGCTTTTAAGTTGACCAATATATATATATATATATATATCAGCTCTATCAAAACATTAGACATCAGGCATTAAGAAGTATCAGAAAGTAATACAATAATACTAATTTCTATGCAGTGATTTAGTGCTGATGAGCTTTTCTCACATGGCATAATATACATAATTCATACTGAAATGTATCTCAGTACATGCAAGGTGCATAATATCAATTACAATCATGTGTCGAATTACCTTCCAAGAGATGAATACACATCTTCATTTCTTAAATGCACAGAAGTTCACATTTTCAATTTTGTCTTTAAAAATGTCATGTGAAAAACATACAGTGGTGGCAAACTCAGAGATAACTAGTGAACTAGTTTGGCTACAGCAGCAGGATAATGACTGTCATAAACTTTAATCTACTGTCACCTCACTGAGCTTTAGTGGGGAAACATGAAGATATAAAAACCCATGGGATTCAGACAGAAAGAACCCAAACTGCTCACCAATTGGATCTAACCAAGGACCTTTTTGCCTCCCCAATTTTCTGTGCAAAAAAATAAGCCTCATGTTAATCGTACAGAAGTGGCATCTGGGCTCAAAGGCATCTGGGACCAGTGGAAACACATATTGTGGTCAGACAAATCAATATTCAAGATGTTTTTTTTTACAAGAAATAAACACCATGTGCTCCAGATCAAAGACAAAAAGGACCATTCTGTTCACTCCAAATAGCCAAGGTCTGTCATGGTATGGTGCTGTGTCAGTGCACATAAATAAATAGGTTATAGGTAAATAGGTTTTTTACAGTTATCTGATGTCAGCATTCATTCATAAAAGGTATTTTGGATATTAGAGTAACATATGCTGCCTTTAAGATAAAAAAAACTAGACAATTTTTAAATTAGACAGTGACAATCACGTACTGTTTCACAACTAAAGACATGTTTGCAGAAAGAATGGGAAATCCGTTCTTGGAATGTGTTGTTGGCCTGATATGCCTGAAAATGGATGTTTATTAACAACTGGAATGACATTTCCAGGGAAAACATGTAATGTCTTAGATTCATACACTCTGTATTGAAATAAAAGTCAAAGTAATGTAAGACAAACTGCTTTTTTCATCACCTATATTTGTTTGTTTGTTTATTAGTTTTATTTAACGTCACATCAGCATCAATAACAATATTTATGACAGACAAAATGTTATATCATAACATAACATTTTAGCAGTCCATGAACTCTATGAACTCCATCATATGGGTTTTGGGTATGTAGCAGCCTATCGTGGCCCATTTCATCAGCAGCATATCATTTCAAGTTATGCTCTGTCAGTGCTGTAACACCATCATAGAATGTGATCCAGACATATGTCGAGGAACACGTGGTAAACTGCAGAAAGACCATTTTTCACAGCAAGATTTTAACTAAGCACGACTGTCTACTTACCTGATTGAGCAACACCAGTAACCATGCATCCAACTGCAGCTGTCTCTGCAAAAGAATCAAGTTGTATCAAAGGCCAAAAGTAGCTGCACTGTATTATTCATAACATTGCTCACAAGCGTTATGAGACACTTGGTTAGAATTATAACAGATCCTTTATTCTGCTTCAGAGCAATGTGACACCACACAAAGGGTTCACCGGTTAATGCACAAAAACAACCACCACTTGTATTAACTTTTGTATATAATGTGAATGTTCTGGGATTATTGACTGGGTCTGCACGTTGAGGGACTGATGACAGACCCTCTCCTTTGTACATGGACCTGGTGTTGCCAAACACAGAGGAGATGTCAAGATTTAGTCTTGTTGAAAGCAGGTTAATTTGTATCCTCCATGATTTTATCTAATGTTAAAATGATCCATCCTTACAGTACTTCTCAGTCCTCAATTAGACTCCATATTCAGCCTATTTGAAGGAAACAACTGAGGTATGGTGAACAGTGCCAATGTGTAAAGATTTTCTGTACTTTCCTTGTTTCTTTTACTCCATGTTTAATATTCAGCGTCGCCTCCTGCAATCTACTCATGTTTGCAACCAGTTAATCTGATCTGGGTTTAAGCATAGAAGTGGGTACTTCCTTATTCATCCTTTAGGTCATATGTCAGAACTGTAATAACTTTCACATGGACTTTCACATATGCCGTTAGCTATGCTAATGCTAAACATGCAACAATCAGGTAAACTAGGCCCAATCTCCCTCTTAACAGGAGATTTGACAAATCTCTCCGTCAACAGGAGATTAACCTACTGCGCCTATACCCAATCCAATACAAAGACTTGAACTTGAAATCCTTCAAAGCAGTAAGATATGCAGGTTTTAGGTTACAATGGGTTGCAGCATTGGTATAATACTCCTCAGCCAGCAACTCAAACCACTTCTGACTGACATAGTATGGTGTATAAGAAAATAGAAGTGGAACTTCTGTTTAAGTAGAACTGTTGGAAAAGAGGATGTTGAACAATCCTTCTGTAAGAGTTTGATAGACACATACATTAACCAGGAGGTTTGTAGGTCATGTCTAAATGGATCATTGGGCTCTTATTTTGTCCCTTTCCTCCTGCAAACATGTCTTAAGGTCTGCAACACTACAAGGTTGTCATTGTGACAGTCATTTGAACTGTTTTAATGTTTCATCCTTGCCTTTTCCCAGCCGCACATTCCATGTTGCCAACTCAATGCATTTAGGCATGTAGCTGACTTACTGAACTACAAACTGAGCATGTGGAAGAAAGATTATTTACATGACTTTGATAATGGCATGGTTGTTGGTGCAAGATGGAAGTATTTCAGACGTATTTTCAGAATCAACTGGGATTCTCACACCACATGTTCCACCAATAAATGCTCCAGCAGTGCCATGTTACGAAGCTCAAATCATCTTGGGATGCTGTCTCTGTGATGCAGTCACATTAACATATCTCACCAATGTTTTCAGCACATTTTGTATCTATGCCATAAAGAATTTAGGCAATTCTGAATACCAAAGGGGGTCCAACCTGGTACTAGAAATGTATACCTAATAAAGTGACTGGTGAGTGTATATGTCACATACAGATTGCTTATCTGTGTTTGTCTAAAATAGGTATGAGATAGGTATGGGAGTGAACTAGGGCTCTTAAGGATTACGGTTAGTGCTCTACAACTGCATGACTGAACTCTGAGGTGACTGTCACAGTGAGCACTCAAACATGGAGGAGCCAGGAAAATAAAACAAAGGGCTTGTGTCCAAAATTGCATTTTGTTTATATTGCATGGGTGTATAAAATCAGGGATGAATCTATCCAATTTTTGATCATCTAGTTCACACTATGATCTCTAAGTTCTTCAGCTGGTGAAACAGCACAGGACTATGGATGCCTGCCACCCCATGGTAGTGACTGCAGGGACATTAGGGTGCCCCTAATACGAAGAGTTACCTTTGCAGCAATTTCAAAGAGCTCCCATTGATAATCCTTAACAGACAACTTTGGCATTAGCAAATATCATTTTATTTTTGCTTCAGTAGCAAACTGTACTCTTGATATACACTTGAAACACCTGAACAAAATACATCAGTACATAAAGTGAACTATTCGTTCTGCTATTTACTGTCTCCATCATCGAAGAATAAAGAAATCCAGCAGTATTCCCCTGAAAAACATGCAATTATATGAGAGTAATTCCACAGCCGCTTCTTCAGTGTCCATCATAAATAATAAAACACACAAGTAATCTTTTATATTAAAAAATACCCCCAACTATCAAAGTAACTATCAAAGCAAAGGTCATTTCACTCAAAACACAACAAGAATGAAGAAACATCATACAGTGCCTATGAAAATATAGTCAACACATATACAGGTAATGACTAAAATATAAATACATTAACATATTCGTAAATATGTACAACAGTGCACCACCCTGTTAATAGTATCTTTGTTTTTTTCAAAATTAATATATGGCTACCCATAAAATCAGGTCTAATTAGTTGTGCTTGCACTTGATTATAATCAGTGTTTTCACTGTTTATACAATGAAGCATCAGCAAAGAACCTTACTTAAATTATTCCTATGAACATCACTGACCATTCAGTACTATTTGTGAGAACAGTAATAGTTTTTCCTTTACAGTATATTAAATTATAAACAAGAAAACTATTGTAGCAAATAAAGCAAACACAATATTTCCACCGGCACATTTGAACTCCTAAATGCCAAAGCTGTTGCTGTTAACTTCACACATAAAGCAGAGAGTGTACAAATCAAATTTCCTGGCTGTAGTATGTAAATAAACTTCTTTTCAAAGCTGGAAACTGTGTGCATTCATCTTAGGACAGATGAGAATATACGTACGTATTAACTATATTATTGCATTATAAATCTGCTGGACTCCTAATCATGGTTCCTTTCAGTTATTAAGTCAGTTTACTTCAACATAGCCACAAATTAACTAATATGAAACAACCTCTTGTATCCAATAATACTCATTCTGGAATAAGACACAAGTGATACTTCAGTTCTACTACAAATACTGCTATGGCATTTTGGTTAATTACAATCCATATCTGAATTCCAAAATGGTAAAATCATAAACCAACATACAGTATTTATGAAGATATCATAATGAGATTAATTTTGACGGAGCTAAGCTAACTCATTTTATATATTTTCTCTACATAAAATGTAAGTAATATTAGCTTTCTAAGCTACAATATGAAAATATCAATGAAGTTATTTTTCGATTATTCTAAATTTTAGAGTATAAAAATTTTAACATATTTTGCATTACATCATTAAAAAAAATAAAAACGTTCCTTTTTCCATTAAATTTGCATTTATAGATTTACTAAATTCCACTGCTCCTATATGAACAGTAAGATCATTGCTCAGTGCATGTGCTTGTGTGTCCTGATACGGAGACTTTATTTTGTTAGGAAGGCTTTCAGTAAATCCACAACACTGTCTCATGCTTTTTGATGTTGGTCACTCTTTACAGACAGAATGGAAACATTTCTACTCACATAATGTGAGGTGAAAGCAATACAAACAGTTGACCTTCCATCAAAAGAATGCAAATAATATTGAGCTGCATTCAGTAAAGACAAAACTTAAAAGACAAAACGTAATGTATACTGCAAAATATTTCCATAACCAGACACATATATTCACAACATCAATGTTTTGATCAAACCCTACCAATAAAATAGCTTCCTTTTATCCGGATATGTTCCTGCTAAACAGCTATGTGGGATTCCAATTTGATTGGAGTAACTGTGGTCCTCTTAAATTAACATGGAGTGACGCATACAAACTGTCTGTTTATTCACTGCAGTGAACAGGCCACTTTGGTATACTGAAACAATTTCACAAAAATATGTAACGCAAAACTTTCAAAGATAAAGTGATGATGTAAAATAGCTGAAATTCCAAAATGCCTTTTCTTTGGGCCAGCTGTGGATTATTTTCAGGAATTAAATTAGAAAGCCTCTGCATAAATAATTCTCAATAAATTATTAAATAGACAATTCTCTCTCTCTCTCTCTCTCTCTCTCTCTATCTCTCTCTCTCTCTCTCTCTATATATATATATATATATATATATATATATATATATATATATGAATCACTATATTACCGTATTTAATGTAT
>JAUZST010008177.1:0-13709 GCA_034779995.1 Parotocinclus haroldoi | reverse complement strand
ACACACACACACACCCACACACACACACACACACACACACACACACACACACACCCCCCCCCACACACCCCCACACACACAGAGAAATTTTTTTTTTAAATAAAATTATCAAATGTAAATGTAGCAGCGTGCACAATAAAATCTATATTCCGCAGCCGTTTCATGCATGCTGATCGCTTCATATATTTTGAAAAATAAGGGGATATTTCAAAACGAATATGGAGTGATTAAAAAAAAGGATTTGATTTTATTTCATTAAACAAGATAAACAGAAAAGCAACTGAGAAGTCGCTACAAAACATCAAAAAGATGTTTGATTATGCAAATGAGATTTAAACTCAATCATGATAATTAAGTAATAAGTGATATATTCGTGGGGGGACAGAATCATGTTACACTGGACGAGAGTGCCCCCATATTGACTGTTCAGTAGGGTGTATGGTCACCCAAAGTGCCAAAACACCCTGACAGTTATGGAGCATGAACTTCGTTCTTGTGGATCCTCTTCATATTTCTTGTGTAATATCCCCTCATTCTTGTGAGCAGTGTACATTATACAAGGACACCTATACAACCTTTGAAAACAAAACAATTATACAAACGTGTGTTCATACAGCCCAGGACTACATGAAGGGCAGGAGTAGAGTTTTTGTAGTTTATTGGTTAGAATCTTTCAGAATATTCTCAGAGAATTCAATACATCACTTGACATGTACTGCAATAAAAAACATCCCCAAGTGTAAAATAATTTGCCAACATTCTTGTACAACTCCAAGGATTTTTATAAAGCGATGCACCAATTAAAAACGAAACCAGAACCCTAATGACACCAACATCTTCTTTGGTTCAAATTCAAAGCTGCCGCTTGACACCGCTGTTCTCATTTTACCCAAGCTCACTCTAATAAGAGAATGCAAAGATCTGCAAAAGGTGAGGAACGTCTGTTTGTAGATTAGACCTGGTTTCTTCCAGCGGCTGCCAGGGCACCATTTATTTTGTCCTTGACAGAAACGGGGCAGCCCAGAAACCACAGTACGATACACAGTAAAAATAAATAAATAAATAAATAAAATATCACCACAAGGTCGAGAGTCCTTAGCTAGACAACTTATCTTCTGTTTATTGCTCAGAACAATGACCTCGACCCGAGAGTAACAGCAGTTTCAGGCTGTTAGTCCAGCTGTTCACGTGTAAACAAAAAGGCACAGGTATGCCGTTTAAAATTCACACTGTTCTATGAAACAGGATGTTCAGTGAAACGGTCACTGTCCATTATCCAATAATCATTATCATCAGTCTACAGTTTACAATGTACATGTAAAGTGTGCTTTCAGTGGAACTCCAGCATTCACACAGCATCCCTAATGCCATGGCATTATTTCATTTATAGAAATTCTCAATATTATAGAAAATACAGTAACATACACAATAGTCACTCACTCGTTCCCCATGATGGACTTGTCTCATGCATCTGTGCTTTAGATTGCCTGGCTGTCGAGGTAAGGCTCCAGACTGCGGCCAAATCTGAAGACAACGTGAGTAAATTCCAGACCTACTCACTACTGTGCGACCAAATCAATTACAGGCAGCGTGCAGTAAATTTCACGTCTATTCAGTAGCCTAAATATTCTTTTTTTCCTTTCTTTCCTTTTTTTCAGATTCTCCTGGAATCTGGCTGAAGGTGGCAGTGACTGGCCAAAGTTACTGAGGGAATGGATGCTGTAAGCATTGCTATCGATGGCTGCAAGTAGCTAATGATTGAGAGCGGGAGGGTCTTGGACTGGAGATCATCTATAGGCTTAACATTGAACATTGAAAAGACGCGTGTCGGTTAACAAAGGCGGCGGATAATTGAACAGTACAATGGTCAAATGAACACAATCAGTTCCAGCTCCCTACCCCGTCTTACGGGTTAGAGCCAGATACTGGCCTATTAAAGGATGAGGTACGTCCTGACTCGGCTACGGTCAAAAACCCTTGAAAAATCCATGTTCATGTCAAATGGCTACGTGAATTTACTTGGCTTCAGTACTGAAGACAGTAATTAAACTAAAACTCCAAGTTCTGCTGTCAATATCTACGACATGGCAGGAACACAATTTGCCAAAGTTACAGGCAAACTCGGATGAAACAACGCACTGGTAAAACATCGCGGTAGTTTAAAAACACAAACTGTGCATGACCTGTTCACAGAGGCAGCGCCTCTCTTAGACGCCTTTAGAAAGTAAGAGATTGCTAATCGCCGTGCAGAGGAGGCGAAGTAATATTAAAGTTTAACACTGCTTTTTTCGCTGCGAATGAGGAACTGCACTTCACAAAACTTAAAAGGTCAACTTAAGCTTCGAAGAAAAAAAAAATAAGCAAAAATATATTGCATTGGCATAAAGCAGATGCACAAACGGTAAACACACGAGAAGACGGGAACTCCTTATACGTCAATTCTGATGGTGATATGGACATATGTACTAACGAATCTTAAATTATATAAAAATATACAAGAATTCGGACACAAGGAAGATCGATTAATATTTCGGTCAGCCACAATGAAGTGTAGCCTTACACATGCTCAAGGTATATTAAAAGCTTATACACTGCTCACAGAACTTAAGAGATATAGAGGGAGAGAGAAGGCTGGGGGGATAGTTGAGGTTAGTGTGAAATAAGTGGCCAAATGGTCAGATTATTTATTAGTAACAGAAAATAAGTAGAAATGTGAATATTGCCTTGCCTGTCATTTTAACATGTGCACCTTTAAAGTTTCTGCTTGCACCCTGGAGCCCTGGAGGTGACCAGCTGTTTACAGCTGCAATGTCTAGAGTTAAGACAGACTATTAAGGCTAAAACATTTTTCATTCCCAGGGTGGCGCGGCCTGGGTCCTTTCTGTGTGGAGTCGGAATGTCACTCCCCGTTTGGATTAAGCAAAAGATGCTGGATGGATCTTCTACCCCTTCGCCTTGGTTAGTTTTAATTAATTTAATTCCACATGTTCTGGACAGCTTCCTCACTGAAGATATGGCTGTGTATGACGTCAGTTCTAATTCCTATTTGGTCTCTCTACCTGCACGTAAACAATCAAACGTCACTCAACCAAAGGGGAAGGAGACCACTTGAGTAAATTATTTCCAGAACAGGCATCTCTAAACTGGAGATGCACCAATCACTTGGACGTTTTTTAGTTGATCGGCCATATTTAACCCCAATTATGCTCAAACACAGTCACACATGAAAAGCACTGCTTTCACCAACTTTGACAATTCAATTCTGCTTTGAACACTGTTCCAGTTTTAGATCGGTGCTGACACACTGATGACAAGGACATGTTAGATTTCCATTTTTCCCCATTGCTCAAGTGTCTCCTCCAGTATAGAGCAGTATTAGTGAAGGAGCAGTGATACGATGTTTTGTGGGTTACGGCCATGTTTTCAGTGTTCTAGTTCTTGACGGTATGGGAGAGCTGTTTGCTAGGAGCCTGATCTCCCTTTAGCAGGTAGTTAGGAGTAAATCTGGGGTCTCTATGCAGCATTTTATGTAAACATCTTGTTCTCAGTTAGTTTGGGTGTCATGTTTTGATATTTGTCTGTTTTTTATGGTAGGGTAGATCTCAGAGTTTGACATGCTCTTAGGGCTGGTGTGAGATCAGCTGGCAGGTAGGGGCACTGCTGGATCACGTATGCCAAATTGCCCATTGAGCATTGTAAAGGCACGACTGGCCATGTTCGATAGAGGAGGCCTGTACTCACGCACAACACAAAACAGAAATGCTTCACTCTGTGGGATAAGCAACAGCCCCCAAAAAACAAAACAAAACCAAAAAAAAAAAACCCTAGGACCGTGGCGCGCTCAAACACACACTAATAATAAAGGATTTACTCAGTCAGCATCTGGAACACAAGCAGTTCATTAAGAGACTTTATTCAATCTTAATAGGCATCATTTATGAAAACAAAAGTGATTCAGTACCTCAACAAAATAGGTGACCTTTAAATATTTATACCTCTTAAATCACTTGACAATGCAGCCCATACCAAACAGAGCATTAGATTAGATTTATGACAAGAGGCAAGTTTAAATTGGGGCAACAGCTTCTACGGGTTATTTAAAGTAAAGAGAGACCGGAGAGTGTGTTGGCGTTGTTGCAAGTGAAATAAGAAGTCACTGTCAGAGATATCTGGTCAGTCATACAGGAATCCAGACATGGGCAGAACTACAGCAAATATCAGCTTGAACATGAGGATGTTCAGTAATGGATTACAACATGACTTATCAGCATCAGTGACCATTTTAACAACAGACACTAGGCACAAGGTGATTTCCAAGCTAGTTACATATTCAAGCTCAGTTCAATTTAGAGTAATCAATTAAATGAACATGCATGTCTTTGGACTGTGTGAGAACTCCGTAGAGATACAACCCAGACAGCTTCACACTGGGGATCAAATCAATGACCTTGTTGCTGTGAGGTAGTGGTGTACCAGAGGAACTTTAATAGTTCCGAGTACCTCTGGGGAAAAATCCCCCCTTTTTCTGCAGGACCTGGCAACAATTATAGTTCTTGCCATTATAGAATGCCATGTTTAGGGGGCTTTTGAGTAGGTATTTTTCTAAGCAGACAGTTGATTCAGACTCAAGTAATATAAGTGTAAGTAAGTGTATAGTGCTTGGTCCAGATACAAGTGCCCATGTTGAACACCACTGCAATTTTTAGATCTTCTCCATAAAAAGGAAGGGGGGGCAACAACATTTACTGACAGTGTAGTCCAGGCTTTACTGAACCTATATGCAATGGACGAGGTACTCCCGAGATGTTTCTCCTACAATCACGCTACCTACGTCACTAAAGTGTTCTTACTAGCAGTGTGAATGCAAACCAAAAACATTAACATGGAACAAGCATGGTTCTAAGTGAGGTCCAAAGTACGATGGAGGAGTTGTTACCAAAAAAAACGGCACATCTTGTGTGTGGGAGTATTTCTCAGGAAAACTGACATTGCTGCTCTCACGAGGCAATACCACAAACTCTATCAACATCTGAAGAAGTGTCACAGACATCTCTAGGGTGAGTGCATGTCAAAAAGGTCCAGGCAACCTTAGCTCATTCAACTTCCTAACGTGACAGCCAGGTACACCTCAGACAGGCATCTGAAAGCATCACACCACATTAAAACGTTTGCAAAGGCAGATACAACTGCAAAGTACTCACCTAAAGTCAGGTTAGGTAGTGAACGCCTAAGTTTACGCCAAGTTTATGCCAAAGAACAAAGGATCCGCCGATACAATACAAATTATTAGCACAATAATGTAACTTCTACAATTATTAAAGAAAGATAACTTAACCTTTTACAAGTTCTCATTATTATCCACACATGAAGTGCTGTTAAAACCTGGTGCAGGAATTAATTTAAACATAGTAATAAGACAGGCAAATCAGATATGACGATCACTGTAAACAAGTTACAGTTCACACAAAGGAAAAAAGGCAGGCATCTTTTTAAAGCCTTGCATGTTTGGGATTACTGCCATATCAGAGCAACATCTTGGCTATTTTATGGCATCCACAGATACTGTACATAATTATTTGTTTTAGACCAAGAGCATCTAAAAAGCCAACTTAAAAGCTTAAACATTCTAATAAAACATGCTTTATAATAAGAAAAGCAAAATGACAGTTTGAGGACTGGTCACCAGCCAGGAGGTGTTAGTGGGTGAGCAACACTGAGAACAGGAGCCATTTCATATAGTTTGTTTTGGGGGAATGCTGGAAAATCTTCTTGCCATTTGGTTCTGCGCTTTTTGGTAAGCATTGGTCATTGGAATGCATCTCCAGGAGATCTTCGTTTCTTGCTTCCTTTGCCAAGCTATCTGCTTTTTCATTTCCAGCTCTGCCACCATGACCAGGAATCCAGCAGTAGAGAATGGAGACGCACTGGGTGTAAAGTTCTTTTTTTAAGCAGCTCTTGGATAACTGGGTGATCTGTTTTCGTGGATTCCAGGGCTTGCATGCAGGATTTTTAATCCGTGCAAATCACGTAATGTTTTTGTGACTGATATTGGCCAAGAGGAGCACATGAGCCTCTGCTGTGACTATTGAAGCATAAAGGACCTGGATACTGTTACAGCGGCTGTTGGTAAAAAAACAGCACCCACACGACTCTTTTTGATCCGTCTGTAAAAATAAAACTGTTTAGAAAAGCGGAGTTTAATAGAGTTGTATAACAATAAGCAGTAAAGAGATGACAGTCTGTTTCAAGGACTTTGCTATATTAAGTATTACATGCGGTTTTCTTAAGATCCAGGGAGCAGGCAGAGGGGGGCTTTGTGGGTCCTCGTGGGATATTTAAAGTGGTCAGTATGTGGTCAATTTGCAGCCCGAGTGGTCTAATTAGATGGGGTCTTGCATCGTAGAGATGAGCAGGTGAGTCACCAAAAATGGCTTGGTACGCAGGATTATTTTTGTTATCCTGAATTCTGAGGGCTGTTTATAAACGGACCTTTGCAAACATCTGATTGGAAAAAGAGGCTCACTTGTTTTGACATGCAAGTAAGTGACATGTAAATTTCTAAAGTTGGAGTCCTTGGAGGTAAACAGCAATTAATGGTTTCAGTTATGAAGGTCTGGCAGCGCCTTAAACTGTACAACAATAACGAAAGCAGATAAGAGCAACAACGAGAAGTCTCGACTCGCAAATTTGCACCCCATTAGGTACTGGCTAGAACGTATGATATTTAGATCAGGGGTGAAAAAAAAATCATGATATTTTAGGGTACAGTTTCGATAACAATACACTTGGCAATATATTTCAGCAACACACAATTGCGTCAAAATAGATTTTAATACCTCACCTCGTGACATTTTTTTTAACTTTTCTCGTACTCAGCTGCTTCTGTTTGCATTTCCCCCTTTCGCTGTTACTGACCTTTTCCATAGCTTACATATCACTGTAGTTTGGTGCACATCTGATATTTCATAAACAAAAAGACCTCCTCACTACTGAAGTCACTCCCCTTTTAAGGATAACTCCTCCCCAAACACCAAGTTACGTAATTGACGTACACCATACTCTGTGTAAATGCATTAAGTCATTACATAAACATCTGAATAGCAGGATATGGAGGTTTTATGTCGCTTAAAAAATTATCCCGGTATTATCATGGATGATACGACATGGCACACTGCTAATTCAGAGAGTGGAGGTACTTCCTTTTAGAAATTGGACATGGGTCTTAAAAGTAAGCTTGGATTCTAACCACAGCCCTAAGAAACAAACTGACTTTTCCTCTTTGATAAATTCACCTTCTAAGAACAAACTGAGCTCTGGCTGTAGCCTCAGTGCAACCTCAGTACCGAAATGACATCAAACAGATTTTGATTTGGACAACTTAAAACCATATTGGATTCACGGATAACGGTAGCATATTTTCTATGTAACATATACTGACCTCTACGGTTAATACAATGGCCATCCACATACTGGCAGATCATGACATTAGGGTGTAGGGTTTGGGAGATTCCAGCGATTCTAATATTCAAGAGGGTTACAGACAATACATCACCCTGGGGAACACCCTGCTCTTGGTTGGTATAATTCAGAATGGGTGTTATTTATTTATTTTCAGTCTAAAGACACAGCTGGTGAAGTGCTAAGCCTATAAGGCATGCTGATAATCAGAGGTCATCGTCTCTTTTCCCAGGTCATGTCAGTATACATTCCTGGAGAACAAATCAGTAGCAGAGTATACCCTGTGTCCTGGATGGAGGTACGTACTAACCCCTGTATCTAATAAACACAGGTTGCTTGAGACAAGTAGTTGTAGTATCAGTCTGCCTTTAGTGTTAGTTTTAACACTGTCAATAGCAGGTTATGACTTAAAATTAAAAATAAAAAAGAGAACATGAGGGGGAAGTTGTGTTTAAAAGCTGGCTTGAACACTTGAAATATGGTGGAAGATCGACTGAACACAGGGTAAAAGTCTTCTGAAGTTAGCTGTTCTGTAGCTGTTAGCTGTTCCTCCCGATGGATGATGAGGGTCTGGAACCGGAGTAGATTGAACATCCATTTAATTTGGAAGTGTAGGACGGATGTGCCTTCATTTCTTGCAAACAGAAGGCAACGGGGTCCAATTTTGCTGCCAGACGTCACACCTCTAAAAAGTTAGCTCCGAGACCTCAGCAGTTCTACTGGATTATCTTACACTGGGCCATCATGTGGGAAGGACTAATGGATTGGTCTGGTTCTCAGGTATGGACTACGGGATCGGGGCTTCAGGGTTTCTGACATTTCAAAATCTTTTATGGCTTCTTTTCTTTTGTCTGTTTCTTGACTTGAATGTTTTTTCCCCTTTTTCTTGATTCTTAGTTCATTTGGAGTTGCTTTATTGGCTGTATCAACTGCCTTTTGTATTGTACAGGGTACCTTGGTACAAGTTACCACTTGTGGTTCATCCTCTTTGATCCATGTAACATCTGTCAGAGTTTCTCTGCTTATAACTTTGTTTGGGTGATCTCTGCAAAGGTTTTTTTTTATTTTAAAAACTGGAAGATTTTTAATGTTTTTTTGCTTCAATGCAGCTTAATGTTTTGGGATGTCAATTTTTTGTAATTTCTTTTTCCTTTTGCCTGACTGGACAGTCTTTTGCTGCAGCATTATGATGATCAGAGCAGTTTGCACATTTTGGTTTACTTTGACAACCAAGGCCACGATCCACCTCACCACAATTTTCAAAGCCTTAAAATGATACAGGCAGCAACAAGAGCAACTGAGTGTAAAGCCTGAGTTATACTTTCGCGTGTGAACGTAGCGCACCACTCCGCACACTGCGCGCGAACCTGTGAGAACGGCAGAAGCATTTATACTCGATGCGTCATTCGTTGCAGTTTTTCCGAAACGACAGGTGGCAGTGCAAAGAAATACCCCTGCAAAAACAGACGAACGAGTGTTTACATGACGGTCGATCTATGTTTCACAAATTTGGAAATTTTGCTACGGAGCAGCGCGCGCACTACGCGCGTAGTTTCAAAAATCGAGAGGTGCACGACCTCGCGCCGCGACAGCGCGCGGAGCCAACGCGCATGGGCGGAGCCATCGCGATTGCGTCATTTTGGGCGCGCGCACCCTCGCGCCAGTTGCGATGCGTGAAGTATAAACCTAGCTTAACACTCCAGTCAGCAACAGAAGAAATTTAGCTTAAAAACTAACAGCCAAAAGAAAATTGTATATAAATTAAAAAAGTGGGTGACATGGAAATGTCTTTAATGACAGTATGTTTACCATGATAATTATCACAATACATGTGATTGCACACAAAATCCTAAAGTCCTAAATGAGTCTACTATTACTCTAATATTATTCCATACTTAGTGATTTTTATTCAAACTGTGCCACATTTCATCTCATTAAACAGCACTAATTACACCCTTTCTAATGAAGCATGCAGTTGGTCAGTGTTTCACGTGATGTAATAAATTATTCATTTTGATATTTTGTTATTATTGACTTAAGTTTACTATTACTTTAAAATACTTTTACGTAATTATTCAATTAACATCTAGGCCACCCAAGGAGGATGGCACCCAAACGGAGTTTTTTCTTGCCAATGTTGCCCCAGGCTTGCTTAATTTGGGATTGGCCTTTTAAGATCATATAATATTATAAAGCAGCTTTAAGACAATCCACCATTGAAAAGAGGTCTATAGAGATAAATTCAAATTGAACTGATGGACGACAGTAAATATTTGAAACTCAAAATTTGAAATATTTTTAATATTTAAAAAAATTAAATTTTATAAAAAATACAAAACAAAACCTCAGAAACTCACTATCGGGAAGGTAATGATAGCTTGTATGTTTTGATTAGCCACCTGTAGCATTATAAACCAAAACTATTCAAAGTATTCATACACTGTCTGAAGCCATTGCTTCCAAACATCTGAACTAGCACCTTGTCTGTCGTGACGTCAGTGGTGACAGCATTTGTTCTGACTTGCCATCTGTTGCTTTTCTTGCTATAAGGCACATTTGTTGCAAAAGGATTTGGCTAAAGATTGCAGAGTTTGTTTTTGTGTTGATACTTTGGCTGGTGATGGTTTGTCATAATCTTCAAATGTTTACATTCTGGTTTGTTCGCAGAGGGTGAAATATAATTTACCAAACAAAATATAATTTGTCAAACTCTGACAGAGGATGATGTAAAACAGTCTACTGGCATCTTTAACAGCATCCCTCTTTTGCTAGCCATGCCGAGCAATGTATCCAAACAAAGTAACAATGACCGTGAGCTTTGTGGGATCTGCATTTTGTCTCCTGGCGCAGTTTGTTCACTCCTTTCAGGTAGAGCGCTAGCTTGATTTGTGGCATTAGCATGCACGGTAGTCTTTCTCATCTGGCTACCTGACACTATGAAAAGGTCTAGTCTTAAGGCAAAGGTTTGTGGCTGTGATATCGTCAGCTCTCGGAGCATTAAAACAAACAATAAAGATATTATCATAATCAATAAATAATCACTAGGGGTGGGAATCTCTAGGCACCTCACGATTCGATTACGATTCAGAGGGCAACGATTATTGTTGTATAGAAAAAAAAGGGTTTTTTTTTCTTTACCATGTGACTACATGAAACAAATCTATGGTGTCAAAATAGGTCCAAAAGTTGAGAACCAAAAAACCCAAAACCAAAATTTACATTACTTATGGTAATAAAAAACGGTTTGTAAACAGAATATTTGTTTGTAATCGTCTATTTTGAGTTTAATATTTTTGAAGGACCCGTTTTCGCTTTCTCTGCGCCTTTTCTCCGTTGCGCTTCTCTCAGTCTCGCTTGCGCTTCAAAAAAGTTTAGCAGTTTAGCAGCCTGACTCTGAGCCTCATTTTTAAAAGGCATAATCGTTAAAACTAGCTGATATGAGAAAACAAACACACAGCTTCCCTGTGTTTATCCCTGATCAACCCCCATTAAATCGGGTCTGAAAGTCAAAAACTTTTTTGAAGTGAAAGTGAGACAGAGAAGCGCAACGGAGAAAAGGCGCAAAAAAAGCGAAAAAGGATACTTAATATAAATATTAACCTCAAAATAGACGATTACAGAGCTCAGTTAGTGAGTGCTAATGTTCTTGTTTAAGAACAGAAGCTGGTCTACATGTTCAGATCCAAATGTGCTCGATTATCGATTATTGACATTTGTTAATCAATTCAGAATCGCTAACTTCCGAGTCGAAAATTCAAATTTTTCTCCCCACCCCTAATAATCACACACCACTACTCCTGGGCATCACAGAAATGTCATTATAATTGCCTCGTCTGAGCAGAACCAACCATGGTTTAAGAACCAAAACACCAATTTTCCTTTTTTTTTTTTTTTTTTTTTTTTAACCTCTAAGGAATCGATAGAACAGCATTATATCAAAGCTAGGAGCTTAGCATGGGCACTACTCTGTTGCTGGCTGAACAGAACAGCAAAACTTGCTACGTCATCCAGGAGGACAGAAGAGCTGAAATCAACCAAAAAAAAAAGTGTCCACGCTGATATAAGGTAAATTATACTGCTTGTGAAATTGGGAGATATTTCAAAATTAAATACGTTTAAAAAAAAAAAAAAAAGAACAAATGAAAAGTCAGTAACAGTTGTTCCATTTACACAAATGAGATTTACACCAAAGAAAGCCAAAACACACCGACCGTGATGGACACAATCAGATTATCCATCAGCTCTTGTCGATCTTCTACATATATGGTATATGCTACATCATAATACAGTACAGTTTCTGTATTTTTATTCAAGTTGTCTTTCATGCTTGGATTTAGATTTGCATAGATCTGAATGGGTAGGAATCAGTCCCAGTAAGAGTCGATTCTGTGATTCAAATCCTAAATATCACTGAAGTAAAAAAATACACTGCTTACAATAATGAGGGGACGTTTCAAAATGAAATGCATATCCCCCAATTTGTGTGAACAGGGAAGAAGCGCTATTTAACGCATGTGTGTAAATTAGTATAATACAAATGAACAAAGTCTGTAGCATAATGTAACGATCACGTGAATGACTTCCCATGTTGCCTCTGACTGAACACGGAGAGCAGTGGCTCATTAACATTTAAATGAACAGGCTCTCAAAACCAATCATTCTGAAAAGGGCAGATCTGACATCGTGAGAAGGTACTTTGGTGCCCAAGCTGTGTGATATTGAGACCAAAGCATGTCACAACTGGGATCCTAATGAAATGTATTTGGTGTGTGTTCCCTTTAGGCCCATCCTCTGATACTTAAATCTCTTGTCTGGAGCAACCAAAGCAGCATGCCATGCCTCATTGTCCATAAAGTTCAAGTCTTTGTTCTGTTTATTTGGTATCCTAGACCCTTATTGTTCTCCAGCCCATTCATGCACCCTTATTCCTTATCACTTCTTCTCTTCTCCGGCTTAAACTGAAAAACCAATCTCCCATGGAGGAAGTTTCTGCACATCTTGGATTCTTCTTACCTTATATTTACTTATATTTATTAGACAACACCGACATGGAGTTCAACAAAACAACGTTATGGCTGAGGTAAGAAATGTGCCAGCGTTAATACAATCATGCAGCAACAACAACACACCTTGCTGAGTGTGTTCAGGATGTTCTGGTTCAAGTTGTGCAGCACAGGTGCCTAGAGAATTTACGTTTACAGTCAGGTGATATTTAGACTGCATGTCATACTGGGGCTCACAGAATTGAGAGGGGCACAGCTGCCAATCAGTCCTAGGTGCACACCTCTTAATAAAAAAAAAAAACAAACTGACCAATCCAAGTGATTTAACACAAAATATTAGTTGCATTAACCCATTTGTTAGCTTAATTAATGCTTTGAACAGAAGAAACGTTTCTATATCGGTAATAAAACATTTAATTATTATATCAAACGACTGCATTTTGTAGTAATATATATGAACCTAACTGAGACCAAAAACAAAAAAAAAAAACCAAAGCCCTTTCACTTCCACTCACAATACAGTCATTCTAGCCGGTTGTAACGTCTGAATCCCAAATGGCTCCTGCAGCGTGGATAATGCACTATATTTAGTGTGGATACAACCACTATGTCACTTACTAAGTAGGCCACCTACACAGGGACCTTGAAGCCATTTGACATTCAGCCCGGTATCTTTAATATGGCATGGGACAGCTCTGCTAAACGCTGACGAGCTTAACAAACAGCGCTTTATAGCAATCATTTTAGCGCCGAATCGAGATGTTGGGACTTCAGATATGTCAGATGCCGAGTTTAAACGTCTAACGTCACCACTTCTGAACTTTTAGCCACATTACTGATTTAACGTACGCGGTAACACCGCGACTCTTGTTAGCCTAACAAGCTAAGCGGTTGTCCTGACACTAAAAAGCTTCAAGCATGCTAACGAATCCAAATCAACGACTCCAATAAGACCAGAGGATTGAGGAATAAACTTACCAGTATGAACACGAAAAGGTAGAAAATGTCCAGAAGATGAACAACAGAAATTAATAAATCAGTTTAACAAGAGCCTGTACAGGCAAACTGAGCAAATCAGTCACAGCAACGCAAGGGCTGCTGGGACAGAAATAGGAGAAGGAAGTGCAGTGATTGACAGGAGCCACAGCCAATCAGGTTCCTTCCCTTGTCATTTTAATAATAATAATAATAATAATAATAATAATAATAATAATAATAATAATACCCACGTAATGTAATTCTAATTAA
>JAUZST010008176.1:0-13710 GCA_034779995.1 Parotocinclus haroldoi | reverse complement strand
AATCTGTTTCAGTGTTGAAAAAAATATAATGGTCAAAGTTCACAATTAGGCTGAACTATGACTGGCTAATGTAACAGTTACAGAAGAAAGACATATTATAGACATATAATCCAATATTAGAAACATCCGATATGAACAAAGCAGCCGATGTCCCCATATCGTTTACTCATCGTACTGGAGTTTACACTGTTCGATATTTATCTCTTGTTAGATGGTATATAGAAGAGAGAAAATGGGTGATGAATCTATTCTTTGATTCGACTCTATTGACTCTTAGCTCCTAAGATAGGAATTGGAGTCGACTCCAAACTTTTTGGAATTGAACTGCCCTGGGCCAAACTACACTTCCGGCTAAAACTCGTACCAAACACCATTTGTCAGATTAGTCCGCGGACCTATTTCGTGATTTTCAATGTGTTCATGTGTTCACTATATAAGTATCTTAAAACGATAACGATTACAGGTCGAGGTCACAAAATCCATTTAAGAGAATAATAATAACACGAGTTGCTGGCTGATGAGTCATTAAGGGTGTCTAAGTGCGATTTGATACATACTGGATTGGGGTGTGTTACATCAGACAGCTGGAATGCCAAGTAGCGGGAATGTTAGGAATGAAGCAGCTGCTCCTCCCACTCACACTTACCTAAACCGGTCAGCTCACTACACCACTAATATGATAAACGCTGGGTAAACACGCGCACGCGCGCACACACACATTCATATTTGTAAACCGAATGTCACAATTGCTGCGGCCAGTGCAGCTCATTGGTTAATTAATTTGTTTATTTGTTTGTTTTCCTTTAAAACAGTATTATATTCCATAGAGTGTAAAGAGTTGCTAAATATATCCCATTAAACAACAGATAAAAATATAATAGATTACTTATTTATTTACTGAGGAAAACGATCCAATGATGCATATATTAGATCATTTTCCTCAATACATAAATGCCTACCTATATTGCCAACTGTATGTGAAACTCTTGATTAACAGTGAATTTAGAGTCAGGTGCTTGCAGTCAATGGAATTACAATCAGTCATAAATGAGGACCTATAAACAACTTGGATCTATCAAATTCTGAACCGTATAACATGTTTGTATAAGTGCATAGAACCACAGAATAAGAGTTCTTTTCGCAGGTTTCTCAGGTGCTCTCAGATTGGGAAAAATTACAAAACAATATCTAAAGAATTTGGACTATGACAATCCACAGTCAGACAGAGTTAACCATTTTTAACCTCACTAGGAGTGGTCAACCAAGGACCACTCTACCAGCAACACATCCATCTAATGGGTACCAAAGGTACCATGGCTAATTTTCTAAAGTAACTGAATGCTTTTCTCACATTGACTAATGTTAATGTTCACAAGACCACTTTCAGGAGAAACACTGCTATCCATCATCAGAATCTGATCTTTCCTATGAAACTTGGTAGAGGGAACAGTCCAGAGCTTATTGCAAAACCCACTGGGCATGGGCATGCTCCATTTAATCAAAGTGTTCCGTCCAAAAAGAACTCTCATTCACTCTTAAATTTGCTTTGTGGGTTCGTGGTTTAGGCACTGGACTATGAACCAGAATGTCCAGAGTTTAAATCCTTGTGCTACCACTGTTGGGTCCTTGAGTAAGGCCCTTAATCCACAAATGATTTGATTGTAAAGCAGTATATATTGAAACACTCCAGATAAGGGAGCCTTCCAAATTATGTAACTGTAATGCTTACTCAGCTTATATATTTAATAATTTGCATTTTTATAAAGGAAACACCATGTTTTATTTTATGTATTTAACTTGACATGCTCCTTTGACTCAAAAGCTTGCCTACAAAGTTCATTATGAGTCTTTTATAGTCATCCACAATTACTTTGGAGCATATCCTGAAATGTTCAAATGGCCAGTTATGTTTGTGATGCCTTGAAAAGGTCAAAGGATCATCTTAAATGAATAACATCAACAACAGTTAAAGCCTATTTCAATAATAAATATTTACAACAACAAGACATTATCAATTGTCATAGTTCTTAGGTCAACTATCACTAATTTCTGACATGGTTTGTGACTACGTTGTCTGGCAGTATTTTATAGCTTAGCATGCAATTTAAACCTTTAATTAACCTTGAGTTCCACAATTAATCAGCACACCCACAAAAGCCTTACCTGGAAACTCTAAGGAATTCTGAAACAAAATATGTTTGTTCTATATATTCATATTGGCAGTTACTGTGACACAGTGATTGCTAATTCAGTTTGGTACAAATGTATTACAATCTAGAAAAATCTACCGATAATAATCTACATTTTGAAATATCTAATGTGTTAAGACTACTTAAGGCTAATGATGTGAACACCATACGCTTTAACACAGCAGTAAATGATACCACATTCAAATTCCATATATTTTATCAACTCATGTCAAAACATGTTTTGTACATTAAAAATGCAACCCACAATCAGGTAACAAGTTAGCAGCACTTTATGGTCAAGTTATTTCCAATTCACTGAGCTGGTGTACTTAAATTCATCACTGTCCAAATACAAATACTGAAATGTTGAGTGGAGATGATTTAATGTATACAACAAGTACTCATCGAATAAATAATACATTTTTTAAACAACTACATATCTTGGTTATGATCCTAGTCTTTCATTGTGTTTATTTTACCTGAGAAATGACTCACACTATGCGCCTGGAAAGACAATACAAGAACTAAACAGATATGGGTCAAAACTCATCATCACTAAGTTTCATTGATGTGTCTTGTTCCTCTTGGGAGCTGTACATCTCTGATATGTTTAGGGATTCTGTCATGTTAACTCCAAGTTCATCCAGCTGTTTGACAAGCTCTTCATTATTAGTACAGTTTACAGGTTTCTCTTCTTCATTCAGCTGATGGTTGTCTGAACTCGACAGTACTTCGTTGGCCTCTTTATAATCAAGCCCCAAATCTATAAGGTCCTGTTCATCTTGGTTTTTCTCGGGTTTAACACTGCTTTTTACTGCTACAGGATCTAAAGAATGCATTACACCCTGAGGTTCCTCTGTATCCTTATCAATTTGACTAAAAGAGAAAAAATTGCCTTCATCTTTAGACACTTGTTTCAGCTCTTGCTCAAGACTTGAATATAAATGTTTGTGCAAAAATGAACTCTCTCTCTCAGTCTTCGCAAGAACAGAGACAGCAGCAGCAGGTGGGCTTTGAAGATCATTCTGCAGAGCATCGAGAAGGTGATGCATTTTATCCTGAATAAGATAAAAATGAATTATTAGAAGTAATACTGTACATGAAAAATATACATATTTAAACTATCCACAAATCACCCATTAAATTTCCACATCGACTTAATCCAGCACAGGGTGCAATGCAGGAACCAACCCTGTCAGTTGGCATCCTGCTTAGAAGAAATCCATGCAGACACAGGAAGTGACCCGACACATACAAACCCCACACATGCAGTGGCTAGCTCGGGACTTAAACCCAGATCTGTGGCGATTTGAGGCAAAAATCACGTACCACTGTACTGCCCACTAGCCATATCATCCAAATGTGTGTCAACTAGAATATTACTACTACTGCACAAGCAGAATAACAGAAGGAATCTCGTACTCACCTTATTTAAGCGATGTTTATTCATATCAATGTGACGTTCAAACACTCGCTTCAGTACTCTGTTCACAATAAAACACAACTGTTCGTAAACTCAACATAAACTCAACAATTATTAGACCTAATGGATGGGGTTGAGTTGAAAATGCAGAAATTGACAGTGTTTGGCCAGCTTGTGTCAATGTTGACAAATGATTTATTTTTAAATCATAAGAAATCATTATATTCAATTCTTTTAAAATGTCTTTTAATAGGTTCACTAGTTCCATTTGTGCCAAAAAACATCATTGTTCATGTTGAAAATCATTCACATCATTTTTCATTTAGAAAAAAATTACAAATTACACATTTACACTAAAAGATCATCCAAACTAATCAAGACCTCTCTGACCTTTGTGAAATATGCTATATAAATTAGAGTTTGTTGTTGTATATATATTGTGTTACGCAAGTTAGATATCTGGTTATTAGGTAGTTTGTTATTTTCTTTGTTGTCTTTGTATTGTCAGATCTAGAAACCATTCACACACATTGAAATAAAGCAAGTAAATGCAGTTTGGTCTCAAGGTTTCATTTCTTTCCTGTTACCATCTGTACTTAAATGGGTCTGTAGAATGGCTCTACATTTGAGATCGGATTATACTGCCATACCGTTTACCCCAAAATCCAAATAAAAGTTAAACTCTGCAGAGTACATATCTTAATACCATATATTATAATGAAATGTTTGTGGACACCAAACAAGTATTAGTATGGAGTTTGCCCTCCACCTTTGTTCCTACAAGGGCCTTTGTTCTTCCTAAAGGGCTTTCCACTAGACTAGACACATAACCGTGAGGTCGATTTCCGATGGAATTCTGATAGAGTTGGGTTAAAGGTTCTGTGCAAGGCCACCAAGGTCACAATAAAAGTGGAACACCACTTCTCTATGGAGTTTAAGGACAGCAGAGCAGAAAGTTGATGAACTGATTTGTTGATTTGTAGTCACTGTCGTGTTCAGTACAACCCATTGTACTGACACGGTCTACGGAGAATCCAGAAATCTATGCTTTATATTATGATTGTGTTACAAGTGGGTGTTGATGAATATCAGAGCTTAGTAATTAGTATGGGTGTCCACAAACCTTTGTCCATAAAAAGATTGAGAGATCCCAGAAAGCTGTAACAAACCTGTCAGAGTAGATGCCTCGTTCTATAATCTCATTTGTTACATCAGTAATAAATTCCAAGTACATTAGTTCTTCCTCTCTAATGAAAAGAAAAAGGAGAGAACTTGGAAGGAGAAGTACATTGTAAATCATAATACAATGATATTGAATTCTATATATTATATGTAATGTCTATATTACTGGATGCAAGATCCATAATTTACAGCCAATAGCCAATTCTGCAATAGCCAAGCAGAAGAAACTCAAAAAGTGTATGAAATAAGAGAAGATGCTTACTCTGCTGTCACTTTTCTCATGGTTGGGGATTTCATTCCCTCTGGTGATAGCCTGTCGAACAAAACAAAAAACTTTTAATGTAATATGGAAGTAACATCCACACAGTTTTATGATATAGCGTAATACAATTATAGATAGGGCAATCTATTTAAGTTTTACCACAAAATGTATACATGTTTAGCAAGTTTGATTTTAAGACTGAATTGAATAAAACAATGAATTTCCATAAACACATAGCAGAACAAAAATATAAAAGCACAGATCACTTTTGCAACATTTTAAACAAACTTTACTTGTGCACTTCAATAAAATGCAAATATCACTGTTGCTTTCCAGGTTTCCGTTAATAAGAATATACATTGCTCACACAAATGAGGGGATACATCAAAATGAATAGAAAAGATGGGTGTAACTTTTAGTAACATAGTTCAAATATTTATAGAAATTGCTTAATGCTCCATTTTGACTACCACATCCTAGGCTAGATAAAATGTTTCAGCATCAGTAATCTTTGCAACGCATACTTGTTTTCTCGTTTCATATACTAGCAAATATAGTCCATCTTTCAGCAACAGCAATTGAATGTGCAGGTCAAGGGCAAACATTTTAATTGCTCGTGAACTAAATACATAATTTTCTCCACAGATAAGTGAAAACTTTTCACCTTGAAGAGGAGAGGAAGAAATCATAGTCTTTGTACTTGTTTGTAGTGCTGTATTGTTCAAATACATCTGCCTTGTCATCAGACCACTCATGGGTAACATTGTATATCTGTCAAAAGAAAGGTTACTTTCAATCAAGCATTATACTAACAACAACAAGATTATACATTCCATTATGCAAACATAAATAAAACAAGAATGGAAAGGTACAACAGCATCAGTATAGCTCAGTAAACAAACCTGGGATGGGTCATTTCCTGCTGAAGATCTACACTGGCTGTGTGCTCTGAAGGACGAAAATGGCTGACATTACTTGTTTAATATTCAAAAATTATTTTGAAAGGCACTATAAACAATTTTGATAAAACTGTAAAGGTAAACAATGTATCATACAGTACTTGATGTAAATAGGAGAATGAATAAAGAAGGAGAAAGCATAAAGTAACTGAAAGGTAATACAATCAGACGTATGTCATAAATATACATGGACATGATGTATTCATCACCACAATAATTACTCCTAGTTATATTTAAAGTTGTCCTAGTTATATTTAAATTTTTAGCAAGGAGCAGTACCAATATATAAATGTTTTTGGCACCTGTGGTCATTTTTCTTTTATAAATTAACACAACCTATCCAGTTTAACATTCCTACAATTATATAAAATAATGCACCCATTTAAAATCTTATTTTCATTCAAAAAAATCAGCAGCTTGACAAAGGATCCCTTTTGCATCAGAATTAATGTGTTTTTTTTCACAGAATGTCTGCAAACATGCTATAATTCATACAATGCAACCACAACCCCACATCAAGTAGGAATCGAAAAGTAAGAGTTTCCTAAACAAAAAAAACAAACAAACAAACAAAAAAAAACAACCTTCTTTTGAACCCTGTTCTCAGAATCGCTGAGAAGTATAACTCAGTAAGTATCTCTGTATGTGTGCGTGTATGTGTATATATATATATATATATAAATAAATAAACACACACACACTTCTTTATATGGAAAAGTAACTTGTACCTTTCATAGCCAGTGTCTTGACGATTACATTTAGATGAGATCTTTTCTTCTGCTCCCTTCCTACGTGATGGAGTGTAATACCGATAAGATGACAGAGCAGACTTGCAATCTGACTTCAGAGTTCTTGGGGTAAAAGGCTTTTCTTCAGTAAAACAGTCAGCATGTTTAAGTAGCAGGTCACCACTGTAGGTTTTCTGTGTAGGATCTTGAAAACTTTTAAACTTCTCCTGGCTTGAAGATAATGAATGAGTATATGAACGTGTAAAGGGGTGCCTGTACGTTAATTCTGAAGGAGGCTGACCGCTCAAAGAGCTTGCAGCCATTTGGAATGGATATACGATTTGCTTAGAATGGAATGAAGTGTTAAATCTTGGTGAAGACATGGTGGAGCTCCCTGAGCAGAGAAAATAATTTTCTTCACCATGTGCCACGGGTCTGGCCTGAAAAGAGACGTGGATTCATCTTTTGTACAAGTAACTAAATAGAACAAAACCTTTTCTCTAATTTGTCACAACAAAATGACGAGTGTAAAAACAGCTCACATTTTTGGACGAGGCTGCGTTTTTTAATCTGAAGCTCCCTTGTGACTGTGTTCCAGAGATGGATTTGGTCATCCGTTCACGGTGCTTTTGGTCATTATCTATGTGTATAAACAATCGTGAATCATCATGTTTCTATATTTGTATTATGGGCATAGACAAAGGTAAGTAAAGTAAATGTAACTTACATTTTATGCTGCTACGCATACTTTTAGGTACAGAACAGTCCACTGCAGCTTCATATAAAGAGACAAAAGGCAAAATGTTTCACCGTGGGCAGTTAAAATTAAAATTGTTAACAATTTCAGTTTCCCCCAAGAATTTTTATTTCAGTGCATCACTGCTACTAATAATAATGACATGCATTCCGTTAGAACATACCTTTTGCTGAGTATATCTTTCTGTAATGTGATACCATGTGATCTTTAACAAGGAGTTGATTAGTCAGCTTCCCTGTCGAGCCAGGACAAAATGCTGAAAAAGACAATACTGACTGAGTAACATGGCAATGCCTTAAACTTAAAGTATAATTGGATTTTTAAATATCTATGACACACATAATTCCATTTGAAATTGCAGATCAGTAATCAAGAGTAAGGTTCATTTCAGTTTTACAGATATAAAAGATTAATAAAATGTCTATTTATGTTATGTGACATGGACAATTATTTGGGAGAGCTACCCAATGCATAAAAATGTTCATTAAAATGAATTGTTCAGTTAAAACAACATTAGTAGTCTTGAAATATACATCACTATGGAAAGTCAAACATTTTGGAAGTCATAACAGCATTGTTGAAGCTATACAGCTATATGTAGACCCAGGTTCTGCTGTCTGTGGGGCTTCCCCTCACATTCCAAAAACATGTGTAAGGGCAACAATGACTCCAAAGTGCTCCCCTGTGTGAGTGTGTGTGTCTGTCTTGTGTTGGACTGGGACCATGTCCAGGGTTTGTTCCCACTTTGCACCCAATGCTGCCAGTTATGCCCCGCCAGCAAACACTCCCAACTAATCATACATAAACGAATTTGAAAAATGTATTCATAAACTGCAGCATGGATTAAGTGCACATAGTGAAAATTCCATTAATAATTCATTGATTAACTGGTTCTTAATTAAAAAAAAGTATTTTTACTTTAGAAACATGAAAATAAAGTGATAGTATGTACATATATTTATGTAAACGGTTTAACCAGTTCAGTTAGATAAGAAATAACTGATGTAGGATTCATTACTTTAACGTTCAGCTGAATTGCGTTCATGCTAAGTTTTATAGAAACTTCATTTAAACTAAATTTCCAGTTTGCTTTATAACATTAAAATAAGCAGTAAGATAACAAAGACAACACTCAGCATCTTTACTGTCAGCACGACGTAGCTGCTGAAGTTCTACTGTTTATGGCGCTAGTAAGCTAATTGTTAACTTGCTAATTCAGCAGATAAACTTACCTCGCTTTGCGTCCATGTCTGGTAACACATTCAGGTATCCCATGCTCAAAAGGCATTTACTACCACAAGCGTGGACATTTTACTTTTATCGCATACAACAGTCACAAAAAAATAACGTAACTACTTAATATAAGACATAAAACCAACACATCTCCATCAAGCTAACACCGTCACCACAAAGCTTATTTGTCGCCATGATGGTTGCTATGAATGCGTCATTACGTCACATTGCAACCAATAACAAAGCACGCAACTCTTTCGCGCTTTTAAACAATTTTGATCGGTGTTCAGCTCCCAAGAATGATACAGAAACTGTTAGATCAAGAAGGCATTCAGATCTAAATATAATAGTATTAAATCTTTATTCTAAAACTCGTATACAATGCACTCGTATGGTTTATTAGAAATTGAAATATCCCCTAATTTTGAGCAGTGTATCTGGTTTTACAACATCATAGCCTACAGCATAAGGAAATGTGGAAAAAGGGGAAAAAACAGAAGTAAAGACAGAGCTTTGTATAGCCAAATATCTACTCAACCAATCACATAAAAGAAATCCAATGGATTTAGGTATGTGGACAAGTTCAAGATGACTTGAAGTTCAAATTGAGCATTAAAATGAGGAAGAAAGGTAATTTAAGTGACTTTGAACATGGTATGGTTGTTGGTACTAGATGGCCACGTTGATGCCAGAGATCAGCAGCGAATAGCCAGACTGGTTAAAACAGACAGAACGGCAACAGTAACTCAAGTAATCACTCTTTACAATCAAGGAATACAGAAGAACATTTCTGAATGCGCACACATCAGATCTTTAAGCAAATGAGCTACAGCAGCAGAACACCACACCAGATGCCACTCCTGTCAGATAAGAATAGGCAACTAAGGCAACAATTCACAGAGGCTCACAGAAATGTACAACAAAAAATCTGAACAGAATTTTTTTTACTTGGTCAAATTTTTCAGAATCTGTCCAAAATAGCACGAAAGGATGGAAACATCCTGTCTTTTATCAAGGGTTCATATTGGTTGTGTCAGAGTAATGGTAGTCAATATTTTCAAAGTCAATATTTTGGACCCCATAATACCAACTGACAACCAACATTTACCAACTTTGTAAATGCCACAGCTTACCTGAAAATTGTTGCTAAAAATGGCAATTTCTTTATGACACGAGTACCATCTGCAACATGTCTCAGAAAGCTCAAATAATTTTAAAGTGATTTCTTAAACACGACATGCTCATTGTACTCAAACTGCCTGCACACTCACCAGATCTTAATCTAGCAGAGCACGGCAAATTCTCATCATGGGTGTGCAACGACAAATCTGCAGCAACTGCATGATGCTTTTAGGTCAATACAGACCAAAATCTTTGAGGAATGTTTCCAGCACCTTGTTGAATTTATGCCACAAAGAATTAAGGCAGCTCTGAAGCTAAAAGCAAATCCAACTGGGTACTAGAAAGATGTACCTAATGAAGTGACCAGTGAGTTTATATTACCTATTCATAAGATTTGGTCACAATAATAGTCAAACACAAGCTGTCATCATATGGTAAAATAATTCCACAAATTACAATAAAAAGCCCACAGTAAGACAGAAGAAGGACAACAGGTTAATTGAAACTTGTTTTCCAAGCTGCAAGAGCTTATAGACTGAAATGCTTTCCAAGGAAGAGGTCAAAACTATGCTACCTCTATGTAACAGACTTAGAAATATATTATGCATTTTATATAATGTATGACTAAGGCTGTGGAATAGATTTAATTCCCTTGTAACTCTTAAAATTAAACTTTTTAAATTAAAATTTCTGTTTTTAAACAATTCACTTAACAACACATTTAACTATATACTAACTAGATCGACTTTCTCAGTCATATTTACTATATGACTAAATATGCAGGAAAAATAAAAGAAAACAATACCTTTGATTTTCCCATTGTCTTCAGAAGATCCACACGATAGCAATTTCCCAATGAATTTTGGTATGTTTCATAACTTTCAGAAATTGAAGTATGTATGGATAACCAGACTGAAAACCATTTTTTTACAGTAAAATATTATATATTGTTTATGAAACACATTTAAGGCATATATGGAATATGAAGTGACACAACAGTAAAGGTTTCTTCAGCATTTAATACTCTTATTTAATTGTAAAAGTGTAAACGTTTAAACGTATAAGATGCTATTTAGTGTTCTAAGTTAAAAAAAATATTTTATATTATATATATTCACTTGTGCGTCAAAAGTGCAGCACTGTGCAGGACACTTTGCTCAATAATAAAAATTTTACTATGTGTTAGCTACACTGCTCTCAAACATTAGGGGACATTTAATTATGGGAGATTTCATTTTGAAGTATCCCCTAATTTTTGTGAGCAGTATATTTTCATCATCTATATATGTAACGTCTTGGAGAAGGTACTGGAACTCTCTGGGTGGAATGGCTTGTATATATAAGTGTATATCAATTACTCACCGACAGTTACGCCCAAAATAGTATACTACCGTACTGCCTAGTATGCTTGCCGATATCAAACAGCTGTTCCTGTGATTAGGCTTACTATTTAGTGGGGTAGTATGAGAGTGTGGATGTAGCCGTTGTCTGAACCCTCACGCGTGTTACTGAAACAGATGGGAATAAACGTGAACCAGTAAGTAAACGTGTTTGGTGCACACGCAACCAATTTGCCTGTTTTCTTTTATTTAATGACTGTCCAAGGCTTTCTTTATTCTAGTCCCTTCGTTTTTCGCTTACAGGATTTGCCCAGTGGATAATGGAAGTGGTTGGACGATTGGATGCTGATGGGTGCAGCACAGAGGCTAATTATAACCAAATCTGCTTATTGTCTATAATAATGGATTTTTTTTACGTTTGTGTGATCAAGTTGCGTTGACGATAATGATTATTTTTGTTGGTTACACAGTTATACACAGTATATGTGATAAATGAAAGTGACCATTCAGCCAAGGCGTGCGCGGTCCCAGTGCGCGTTCCCGTGCCGGTACAATTACTACAGCAGACACAATGCTTTTAACCGCTTCACGTAAAGCTAGCGCACGGAAATGCACTCTGTAACATCTGGTACATTCTTAACAGGATTTCTTTTTTTGCCAAGACATTTTTGTTCAATGTAGCCAATTTTCTGTATTAACCAACATCCTTTTTGGTCGTGCGAGAAGACATCAGTATGAAATTTCCTATTGAGAATCCTAGAAAGAAAGTCAACTGGGACCCCGAGCAAGGTGGGTGTCCATTCTGATTTATTTTGTTAGAAATAACTCATTTTCGTGTTTTTTTATTTAAGTTTCATGTTTAAAAAGTAAGCTGTCATTTGCTTGCCAGCTGTAATATTTTAACTGTAACGCTATATACGATTAATATAATGTACTGAAACAAACTGATAATATAGTTAACAGTGACACTAAACATCAGTCTGTTTGTGAGTGTCCTAACCATGCTTGTGGTGAAAACAAAATTGACAGATATATTTCGTGTTATCCTTGTGATCTATAACAAATTGCTATGGTATATGTGATTCCTGGGCTCCTGGGTCAAAGCATGGTGACCATGTGCTGCTAGTTGTATTACATGTTTGGGTGGATCCCCTAAAGAAGTGCATGGCCATCTAGTCAGTAACAGAAGTGGGAGTAGAAGTTTAAATTAATAAATGACAACTCATATAATAAATATATTACTTTCTTATATAAATAAACATATAATAAATACATTACTTTCTTCAGGAGATGCTTGTTCAGTGTGGCATTTTCTGTAATTAATTGGAGAATCTTGTAAAAGGATAAGGATTTATTCTGCTGAGTAAAGATGAAATAAAAAGAAATATAGAATGCGATAGTGTGTTAGTGATGACTGTGATATTGAAGATGTCTTTTTCAAGATAAATGCCCTACAGTGATATTGTCTAAACTCACTTTTTTTGAGTACTGAACTTCAAAATTATACTTTAGACTTTATACTGAATACAAAACAGGACATATATATTTCAGAATGGAGCTCACATAGCATTTGTCATTCAACTTCCCACACATTGAGTCATTCTGCTCCAGTTCAGACATTGATGACTAAGGTGATCATGTCATGAGGCAAACTACACAAATATACACTGCTTACAAAAATCAGGGGATATTTAATTATGGGTTATTTCATCTGGAAGTATTCCCTAATTTTTCTGAACTGTATAGAGTATTTAAAATGCATAAAATCAACTTGATAATAAAATATAGTTAAGGCATTATAGATATCATGATAAAGCTAAAAAGTGGTTGAAGACTTTAATTGTAATGTTTATATGTTTATGCTACTACAACATAAAGCATAAATAGATATAACATCTTAGTACACAATCTACATATACAATCTGCATATAAGAATTTGTACTAAAAAAGAAAATAGTCATGACTAATCTTATGTCATATAGGTTTATATCTCCAGTGTAAATGTAAAAATATATTTAGTGTATTTTTGATCTGACATTAAAGTATTAAGTGTACATCTGATGGTTGAGTCAGCTGGCCACACCATGACTAGTTTTTGCTTATCATGTGGTTCATATACAGCATTACATCACCAGCAGCACAAGCTCCACCCATGTGTGTGCCACAAAGGAAAACAATTCCCATAGGTTGGGCAGGGGGCTTGCCAGCATGCATCTGAATATTTAAATGCTTGTATATTTGGCTTTGTCCCAATCCTCACCCACTTTTCTAATTTGATTTTCAGTCATTAATGATATAATACATTTATGTACTTCTAGCTTTGTAATGCATGAATTAATAAAATGTGAAGTTAATGGTAGATTGGTAGGTAGATTAATCATTCAGCAAGAAACATTGGATATATAGTAACCTCAGATTGTATCAACTTCTACAGAATTCACTCTCTTTCTGTAAAATGTAAATGTAAAATGTCTCTCTCTCTCTCTCTCTCTCTCTCTCTCTCTCTCTCTCTCTC
>JAUZST010008175.1:0-13710 GCA_034779995.1 Parotocinclus haroldoi | reverse complement strand
AAAAATTACGTTATATTATATTTTACATAATATTATATGCATTATACATAATATTATGAAATTAGCTGCACAGATAAACAAGCCTTTAAATAAAAAAATAATAATAATAAAATTAGTTTTTACTTCTTATACTGTCTGGGTCAAATTTAAGCAATTCTAGTTTAGTTTGTGAAGCAGACAAGTGGTTTTCTGACTAATATAATATATATACTAATTATATATAATATAATCTGTGTTATACATTGGACTTCACAATGATGCACATATGTATTGAGGTCTGAGGAATTTAGATGTCAGATCAACACATTGAAATTGCCATGAAAGAGTGTACTTGGTCTGCAATAATAGTTAGGTAGGCAAGCAGCATCCATATGAATGCCAGAATCCAGTGATTCCCAGCAGATTATTGCCAATGCCAATGTAATCTATAAGTGGTTTCAATGCCATGGCTGATTGGTGTAATTGCCAACCCTCCACCTCAGCCAGCCAAAAGGAAAGCAGTTTCAGTATAAAAAATAGTGTGCTTAAAACAGACAGAGATAGAGACAGTAATTAATCTGCCTGTAAGAGAAAAATACGTTTTTTTGTTTTAAAAAACTCATTATAAGTGTTCATACAGTTTGCATCTGCCATCCTATGCCATTTTCATCTTATAACATATGCATTTAGCTCAAGTGCCATGTCTGTTTCACAGTAAAAAAAAAGCTGTAGTAAATCAGTTCAGACCAGGCAATCCTAACACCTTAGAAGCTGCTTTTTTGTTTCTAAGCTAACACATCTGTCTCAACTTCGGAAGAAGTCGATAATTTGCTGATGAATTGACTCAGGTGGGTTTGATTAGCGAAAACACAAATTAGAGAAGTGCGTGAGAGTTGCAGCACTGGGACTGTGACCCTGACCCCAACCGGGTCAAGCATGGAGAAGTGTGCTTGTGTGGCTTAATTGGTATGTGTGCATGTGTCTGGAGGCCCAGATAATGTGTACATATTTCACAAAAAAAAAACCTTTCCTGCTCTTTTATGGAACAACTCACATGTTTTTTGAAGCACACTATTTTTGACTTGAAAAACCAAGCATGCAAAAAGATTGCTTTAGTTACTGGAGTTAAGGTTGTGTTTAGGTGTAGATGTAGTTGTAACCAACTACAGTCATAACAACTACAACCATCATGTCAATGCAAAGTCCTTATAAGTATACTTTAGGTATATACTTTTATACTTCTATATATATGTGCATGTGTATGTCATATGCACATATATATGCCTCCACTCGTACCACAGCACCTTCACCCCTGCTGCTTTAACCTTCAGCCAGGTATGAGATCTGATTTGTGGCCTTGGCTCAGATTTCGTCCCCCCACAACCCCTGGTGCTCCCTGGGGGACCGTGTCTGCACTTATAAAAACAAGCTCTATTAGGCCCATTTACCCCAAACAAACACCTACCCACAGACAAGAGGCCTTGTCTTACACAAACAGCTAATCGCTGCACTGAATACACAATCAGTCTTGCAATGATATAATGAAATAATGAGACACCTCCTTTAGATTTTAGTGATTTATTATGTAAAAGCAATTACAATACACTGAAAATAAGTAATATTTACTTCTTACATGCCTAAATGGCTTTACTCGTGTACTACGTAACACTGTAGTACAGTTTACTTATTAGCATTATTAGCATTAATTCACGGATTATGATAGATACAGCAGGAATGTTACAAGTTATTTATCAAGCTTGCTGTTATTCTTATTGTATTATAGATATACCACTTTCAGCATTTGGGAAAGTGCCTGCTAGTTTATGGTAAAAAGCTAAAACACAAGATTGTAACCCTATAGATCAGACTTCTATAGCACAACCATAAAGCATGTCATTATTATCTGCCATTATTTAACTTCCTGTTTGACCATGCTGACTGTTATCTGTGCTGAATTACATTAATTAGACTAACAACTCAATAAAACAAAAGGCTATTTACCCATAAGAAGGAATTGGTAAATATAGGTAAAAGCAAAAGGATGTTAAAACAGTATTTATTTATTTACACCCACTATGTCACCTTGAAAATCACTAATTTGATTAGCGTTCTTCTGAGAAATATTAGGCTGTATTAGCCTAGCGATTAAGGTACTGGAATCGGGACCTGATGGTCCAGGGTTCAAATCCCACCTCTGCCAAAAGCTGCCACTGTTGCGTTCATAAGCCAAGTCCTTACCCTACAATTGCTTGAATTGTATGAGTCGCTCTGGATAAAGGTGTCTGCTAAATGCCATAAATGTAAATAAATGTACATTAGGCTGACATATAATATTGTGCAAAAGTGTTAAGCCACCAGTAGATATTTTGATTTAGGTGCTATAATGACCATGTATAACATACTGTCGCAGGAATAGTTTACTTTATACACCACTAGTAAGAGCTGAGAAAACATAACATATTAAACTGTTGCTAGAAAATAGTACGTTTAAACATTTTACGACCTTAGATTCTTTTTCCAGTGACCACTTTATTATTATTGGAACATAATCGTGGTCTTAAGATCATTTTAAAAAATCATCTAAATCACTTTTTTTCAACAGCAGTGATTCTTACAGAGAAACAGCTAACATAAGGTAACAGTAAATAAGGCACTAATAAGCTGCTTGTTGCCAACAAGTGCTGTATTGCCCATTTACTAATCTTAATTACCTTAGTGTCCTCGTTATGACCTACAAAATGTCACCACATCGTCGTAATTTTCCACTTTCCTAACTGCTTTAGGGACTTTTTCTCAAAGCAAGGAAAATAACCTCTCACACCATAAATGCCATAAAAAACATGGTCTGTTTGGAGGAGGGTGTGTGTTGAGTTTTACTACCTTTCTCACTTCTTTTGTTGCCATTAATGAATCTTAATTAAACCAAGAAAATCTGCTTCTCATTCCAGACGCCTGCTACTGATCCTGCTCAGGCCATTAAGTTTTTTTTGCAGCTGCTAATTTCCTGTGCGGTGCTGCTGGGCTACGGTTGCTAAATACTCTACCTGTGGAACATTATGTATTACTTAAGACACACACCTCAGAATTCAAGCTATAATTAGTTCAGAATCACGTGAAAATACATAAAACATGGCCACTAGACGTCAACATAATTTCCAATTACATAAACATTAATATGCTGCTGCTCACTTGTTTCTACAATATTGACTCTACACCACTGTTCAGTTTTTCCACTAGATTCTAGAATATGACCAGACTTAGATTAACTTAGTTTCAGCCACCTAAGCAAGGTCAAGCAGCTTCACAACTACAGCTTCACAACTTAACCTAGAAGTTGCCACTTCACAGTTCAAGCATTTGTAGACTAGAAGTCCATTTGAGTTTGTCCCTAAAGGTTAGTATCCTGTTAGTTTCCTGCTAGTGGCTTTACCACTAAACTGTCATTGGTTAGTAAGGGACTATTGAGCAGAAAATAAAGGGTTCAATACCGGTACTGACAGACAGTCACACGTAGGCACTTCAACTTCTTTGCTAACTTATAGGTCACCCTGGATAACTGCATCTTCATTTTATTTCAGAGACATCAAAAGGATTGAGGCTAGAGAGATTGACTTGACATGGTTTTATATAACCAATGACCTCATGAATACATGAATGTTAGTGTAATTTTTCACTGCATTAACTATTTAGCACACCAGCAAGACCTACATCCAGTAAACCACAGATCAACTGGAAACTGTGTTAACTACTACTATATATCTATATCCATGCTACTAAAGCCTCCCAATTCTGATGCTGCACTTACAAGGTGTGAATTGAAGTCTCTATTCATACGAACTGCCTGAAAAAGTCAGTCACGAATGGCTGGTACAAAAATATATGACTTGCTCAAAATTACTTGCTTGTGAATGATAACCAAGTCTCAAAACATATGAACTCAAATTATCTCAAAAACATGATTTAGAGCTTTGTGGTTGCAAACTTTACCTCAGAAAATATATGCTCATGCTTTTAATGCTTTAATGACACATTGCCTTGGCTTAATGAAGCTAAATCATGAAGGCCAAAGGATGCACAGCATAACCAGCACTTCTGGACAGTAAGGAAAAAACTATAAATGCCTCAGAAGCTTCAGAAGTCTTTTGGCAAAGATAAGCACCCCGTATGAAAAATATATGTCTGAAAATCAGTCATTGATCAAAAGAATTAGTCATTAGTCCTGGTTCAGACAAGGAATATCAAGCTACAGGAGCTTTAATACAGTTGATTTGGCATGCTTATGGTATGTGCAATATGACGGAGGTTCGGAGTATGGCTTTCAACATAATGTTTAGAGATCTGTGGATGAAACTGGAGCTCTATGTAGCAGTAGTACATAAAGTATGATGTAATAAAGCAATCACTTAAATCGTTAACTGTGATCCGTCAGATTGGATGATCGGGAGGTTGTGAGTTCAAAATGTTGGGACTGCCAGACAACCACTGTTGTTCTCTTGAAGCACCATTGATCAGATACACTCACCAAATACTTTAGTAGGTACACCTCCTTCTGCAATCTACAATCATTGTTCATTTTAGTTTCACTTACCATATAGATGAACTATTTGTACAGTTACAGACTATAGTCCATCTATTTTTATTCATACTTTGTCTGACCCTTTTCTCTGGTTTTTAATGGTCAGGACCCCGAGGTAATACACTGCTCACAAAAAATTTAAATTAAAATGCGGTGATGGTGTGTTAATGTATGGTGTCCTGTTATGACTGGATCTGAAACAGCAGTGCTGCTGGAGTTTTTACACGCTGTATTCATTCGCTGTGTACTCTATTAAACACATCTACCATATCGCTCTGTCTTGTAAATGTAAAGTCCGAGACAGCAGCTCTTCTGTTGTTGCACAGTTTTTTGTTAGTCATCCTTTAATCCTTCATCAGCGCTTACAAGACGCTGCCTATGCTAGTAGCTGGACATTTTTGTTTGGTGGACTATTTTCAGTCAGCAAGTGACATGCTGGCATTTAAAATCTCATAATCCTCTCATAACAGCACAATACACACTAACACACTACCACCACATCACTGTCACTGCAGTAGTGGACAATGAGCTGGCTAATTAATCAGGCTGATTAATGCCATTTTGAGATGATCGCCATAGGCCAATGCCTATACTTACAATGCCGATATTAAAAACTGGTGACAATGCAGTAAAAATGTATTTTCTACATTACAACATGCAGCTCTAGAACTGGCACTAAACAATACTATAAAGTGCTTCTGGATGGTAAGTGGAAGTGCTAAAATGGACAAGTGACAAGTGAGAAACGAGGAATTGTACCCATTAACGTCAGTGAGATTATCTGATATGTCAGTATGGATTAAAATCTTCCCGTAACAAAAGACACCCCTTACACTGGATACAATTTTGTAAAGCGAGTAAATGCTTTCCCCAAAAATCATTTGAAATTACTGTGCCTATATCCGTCTACCCAAACCCCAGTCTTTGCATGTTGCTACAATCCATGGGAAAGTAGCAACAGATCAAAGCTACCACAGAGAGCTTGTGTAAGCCATCTGAAGGAGGATGAGGAGGAGGATGAAGACAAAATGACCGTAGTTACTTACAGTTTATCCAGCAAGTACAATCCTGCAAAGGAGCCATTTCTCAACACACGGATCCTGTTGTTACTTAGGTTCCTGTAAGACAGAACAAACACACAACCGTTTTAGATATAGAAATGTCTCTAAACTTTCACACAGATAAACCGAAAATAAAATGCAAGTCCAAATCCAATATAAATATGCTTGTGGAATAAGACTCAGGCATTCCCAAGCACACACCCTTCCATAAAATCTAACACAAACACCCACATGGGACCAAGATACACAAGCATGCATCCAATAAAAACATATCGGTACAGTAAACACACTCGCATATTTGGATTTCATACATACAAATGAGTCTTTTAGTCACACACGCTTGCTTACACACTTATTAGGCTTGCCCTAAGCCTTGGGTGTTGCGTGCATGGGGCTTGAGCTGCTCCTGTGTATCTAAGAAACGCTTTTAAAAAACTGTAAACCGAACCAGACTGAAGACCACCAGCTATGTTAGACGCAACTCATCAGTTTCCACTAGCGTATAAAACAACAAGATGTTAGTGGAATGGCTTTAATGAACGGAGATGTTTAAGTGCCAGGAGGCTCTTATGACCCATTTAGAAGATGCACTGCACATCCTGGGCATTTAGCTCAGAAACGGGGACAAGGCACAAACAGACTCCGTCTCATACAAAGAATCAAATCTTAATATTGTCTAAATATTTTTTAAAAAAGCCTAGAAGAGACAAAAGCAAGGGAAAAGTCTAATGTACTATATTGCACTGACATAAACAAGTGGGAAGATAAAACAGGATAAGGAGATACAGGCGTGTGGCTGCATAAAGAGGGACAGATTGAGAGGGACAGTAGCCAAACGCAAGTTCAACGACCCAAAAGTGGCGTGGTCGGGCTGAATCAGCTCCAGCCACCAGAGCAAGCTGCTTCCAATTAATCTCCCCAACCAAATGGGAGGAAGGAAAATGAGGGGTGAAGGAACGGGAAGGAGGGAAGGAGGGAAGGAGGGAGGGGGCGGAGGAAGCCATAATCTTGATAATGGCAGTGGATGCATTTTTTACATCAAAAGGATGTCGGCGTCCACATAAAACGTGTGGCACGGCTTTATGCCATGACAATTATCCCTAATGCCTTTGGAAGTGTTAAGACAGTCTTTACATAGAAAAGAAAGACTGCAAGAATGGACTAAAGCAGTAAATGTTAGAAAGAATGTATGACAACTAGACACGCACTGATGATATCGGCTTGTATTCAGTGTGACCGGCCAGAACTATTTCTGTGTCACATTTGTGGTGAAAGTATTAGATTTCAGCGTTGGATTTTGTTTTGTGTACTACTTGGCCAACTAAACTCTGTCTATATAAAGCATATTACTAAGAAGAGAGCAAAGAGACTAAAGAAGGAAACAACACATTTTACAAGACGTTTAAAACAGCATGAATATGCAGAGTATACTATCAACCTATCAAATCCTATCAAAGGCAAAGAGGATAACGCTAAAGCTAGCGAGAGCACAGAGCCAGGTACGAGCTATCTTTCTTCAGCTTTTAGGAAGTTTCCATTGAAATAAAAACTGCAGTCGGTGCATATCTAATTAAATCCCTCAGTTATCTTAGAATTTCCATTTCAGGAACGAACATACACAATCCCAGGTTTCACAGATGCAAAAGGCAGAAAATTTACATGGTCTCACAGACGCACCTATCCAGCACAACACACAACTGCTACAAATAAATTACCACATTATGAGTGAATGTCCCAGATAGCGAACGAGTGATGGTCCAGTTCTGGGTCACACCTGTCATTTTCATCAGCTCACATTTATCCAGAATGCAAAGCCGCACAATCATTACCTGTAGAAGTTTACATGTAAGCAACATGCAGACTCAGTAGTGTAATGAATATTTAATGTGGCTGACCACATTGGAGCCACATTACACTTGTCATTGCCATTAGTGACCAATAAGTGCATAAATCCAGCCATATTTAATCCAGAACGATCTGTTTTTAAAGGTATTACTAAAATGAAGAATTCTATAGTGATTATGGTCACAAACAGCTTGTTTGCCAGTGTGTGGACATTTCTTGTGTTCTTTTTCTTCTTAGATGACTCCTGTTGTTATTGATTTACTGTGCTCAGCTAGCTCAGAGTATTTGTCATTAGTGCCTAAAGACTGTTCACCCATAGCAGGCATCACATGCCAGGGGCATTTCTAGACTACTCGTCAAACTGGGGCCCCTCCCAGAATTCAGGAGGTTTTGCAGATCAGTTGTAGGGGCAGCTGTGCATAAAAATAACCTGTTAAACACTAAACTGTTAATGAACGCCTTTGTTTTAGTGCTCTAATATGTACTTTTGGTTAAGTTACACGGCAATAAATGGCGAGCCAAAACTTTACCTTGATTGCAGTGTGCCTGGTTTTCTTTTAAATTAGAGCATTAATGGCAAATGTAGAGAATTTGTATGACCTGTCCTATAGTTCTGCTCAGCAGTCCAGAATAAAACTTTTTACCGCTGTGATTTTAGTGGCGCACAAATACATTTTTACAGATACAAAGAGGCTCTGGTGACAATGTATAGATTTTGTCATTCAACCTTAATTTCTTCTTTCTCTACCCACTGACCAAAACACTCTATCTACATTTCCATAATGCTGCTTTAAGACAATGATAACTAATACACAACCCTAAGTCAAGACCTAATAATTTGCTCCTCTTAGTTGTGCTCTGCCAAGAGGCAAGAACGAATTACATGGGTAACAATGCATGTGTGAAACATTAGGCCCTTATGTGTGTGTCATATTTAGCACTCCATAAGAGGCTTTAAGCGCTCATTTCCCTGCCCTAGCTTTGTATGTTTGGGTCTCTCAGGTGACAGTAATTGTAGTTGGCGCTCTCCCCTCCACTGAGCCTCTCAACCCCATGGAGATTAATTGGCTTTAAATGCTGGTTCTCGGACAAAGTATGTTTCCAATTTACACAACAGAACGCAGTGGCAACAGGAAAAGCACTAGAGAGTGTGTTAGCACTTTAGCGTTGCAGAAAAATAAGCAAAGGATACCTTTAAAATCTCTAATTACTAACACTGGATGGTACCTTTATCTTACCAAAATTATAAGGAGACTGATTATGGAATTCAAAATGTAACACCAATCTAAATCTTATAGGATACTTAAATTATATTCACGCTGCTTACGACATAATGTGTGCCGATCATTCTACTCTTTTACGTCTTTTAAAATGTATGTTATATCATATCAAGGTTCACATACCTAGTTGCACTACTCAGACAGAGTGTACAACAGAATTACTCACAAACCGAGACTGATATTTTTATGTTTTCAAAATGGTTTTCCTCTCTCAAAATTTTAGCTAAATTCGAACACAAATAGGCCAGCCAGTACATGGCAGACCAACACAACTTTCAACAGCTGTACACACGGGGTCAATGCCTGAGAACTGGATCGGTTGAGACCGAGGCGAGACCAAGACCAATTAAAGATTTTTATCATACAAGAATAGAAAGAACAAATGGAAAACATGAGTTAGTATGCACTTTACATTATAAATCATTATGCGTGATATATAGTAAAAAATAATATTACATTTCTTGACATATTTTGTAAAATATAACATTAAATAACATATAGCCTAAATCTATTATTAATTATTATTAGTGTCCCTCTTAGTATGTGACTGTGTGCGTGTCCTACGATGGATTGGCTAAGGTTGTTCCTGCCCTTGCACCAAGAGTTGCCGGGTGGGCACCGACTGGCCCGTGACCCCGTGCGGACTAAGGAGAAGATAATGAATGAATGGATGAATATAGTCTTAGTCAAACTAATGCGATGTAAATTTTGAAAGCAAATGAGTCCCTTCTCTCAAAATGAATCATCACATAAAGTCAACTGCATATAGTCAACAGCATCTGCCCGATCCATTTTTATTATTAAATGTGAAAACATAATGCAATCAAACAAAGTATCCTGAACTATGCTAACTAAGTAAAGAGGGTGAAAATTAATACTTGCAATCTTAATGTCAGACTATTTTAAAAAACAAACAAAAAAAACTGCATTGCTTCAATAGTGAATGCAAAGAGCAGTATTTTGTTTTTCCGTTTCAATCTATTTAAAAAAGCAAAAGAAATCGTACCATTGTAACAATGATTGGTACGCACTTTGGTACAAGTCACAAAAGTTTCCACTCTAACTACCGACCCACAAACAGCGCTCTTTTTTTCAGAGACCAGTGAAATAATCCATGATGTATTTCAGGTGATAATTTTCAATAAATAAATAAACATACAAAAATATCAAAGATGTAATAACTGACCTTTTGAAATGTTGACAGATTTGGATGAACAGAATGTTGCATGTTTATATGTCTGTGTTTTTACCATGGTAAATTGTTGTTAATGTTGATCAGAAAGTCTCTTTACAAACGTTGATTGATTAGTATTATTACTATTACATTTGAAGAGTGCAACTTTGTTATACAGAAAGTTTGTATTAAACAAGTAGGCCTTCATTTTACTCCATCCTCTTAAAGTAGCTCTCAGTTCTAAAAATACTGGTGACCCCTGTTCTAACCGTACTATCCAAGGTAGGTGAGTCTACATAAGTTGTCAGTACACTCCCAGCAAGCAACTACTGATGGACATGTGAGCTCTGCTGTCCTCCTGGCTTAGTGCCATCTCTTATTTAACAAGAATTCAAATCATTTTAAGGACGCATTCCCACTAACTAGTCGCTATTCCTCTTGCATGGAAAAATGTCTCTACACTTTAGCCAGCTATGGCTTGAGCTTTAAGCTAGATAGACCATAATTCAGTCCAGAGAGAGAGAGGAGGGAATTAAGAGAGAGAGAGACAGACAGACAGAGGGCAGGAGGGAGGGAGATCACTGGCAAAGCAGCAAACCACCTAATTGAATCCAGAGATGACAGTGGTACAGATAGTGAGTAAGAAAGCCTATGATTTGTAAAGGGAGCATCTATACTATATGGTGAAGTGATGTGGACATGTATAAGGGGGGTCTGTGTGTCCTCAAAGATTATCGAAGACTATTTTGGGATAATATGTAATCAGGCAGACATACGTTGCTGCGTTTAGAGCTCATTCCTGTGCATTTGCACAGCAGAAGAGAATATCATTGATGAATTCTTCTGCATCATATTTTTAAGCTTGTTCACTCTCAGTCATTAGCACTGAAAATAAAGTCTAATCACCTATATTCATGTAAGCAGGCAAATCCAAACACAGCCTTTTTGAATAAAATACATCTGTGAACGACCACAGCCCCTGTTCAGGCCAAACAGGAAGCAGACAAAATGATATTTATACATAGCCCAGCTGCCTTGGGTTGGGGTTAAACTGGGAGAACTTCCTGTAGCAAACCATGATAGAAAGAGACAGAATGAAAGGACAGGTGGAAGGCAGAATGGAAGGAAGTGATGGAAAACGATGGCCTGGAAGGGCAAGACAACAGGACGAACCGGGGATAAGAAAAAAACATTTGAGAAGAATAGGCAGAGTTCGAATTAAGCATATAATATAGACAGGTACAGTATTGTGCCCTCTTGTGATTGGATAACCACAGTTAAATTTCAATACAGGTTTAGCCGTTTTGCATCCTGTTTGACAAAACTGGAGTACCAGGAGTAAACCACGCAGACACGGGGAGAACATGCAGAGCAAAACGCTACAATCTACACAGTATCCCTAATACTATCGTGTCTGCAGCATAAACAGTTATATACATATTAAACCCTTTTTAATTTATGGAAATTCAAAATAATTCTCTAAAATACAGTCATATACTATTACAAGTCTGTAGGGAAAAGCCATGACACTTGCCACAGATGGTATGAAAGACCTAGCACTGTTGTTTGACAGAAGACAAAAATACACTGATAGGCAGTATTATTAACAATTTGGAAGAATAGTCATGAAACAGAGATTCAACAAGCGAGTGTGAACCAGTCATAGGTTAGAGAGAATAAACGGCAAGTGGATGAACAAACAAAACAGTACTACTCCCAATAGGACGGGAACATGCACTTATGAACAATACAGGTTGTTACAAATAAGTGCATAAACATATGTAACTGATGCAAAATGTGCCCTGAATACATCAAAAAAGGTCTTCTAACAGTCTGTAGCCCAAATGTGAACCCACTGCCTAGAACGTAGTGAGCTTTCGAGTGAATTATGGACCTCTATTCTTGAACTGTTGAACTGTTGAGATGACCAGCACTTTGCAGCGTCCAAAGTTAAAAAACAGGTTTCTATTTCCTATAATAATTAATTACAATTCTTAATACCTTGGCTGTTAAAGTGAACAGACATTGATCAGATGGATGTTAAACAGAGCTTACCTGTACTATAAACCATAATGTGTTCATGTCTGAAGTTTCTGCTGTAGATCTAACTGAAAATGCTTCTATGTTTGACAATGTTTGTTGTTATGGGAAGAAATAAATCTGACTGGCATGGTGTTAGGTCAGTGGTGACACAGTGAAGAAGGAACTGGACTATTGGCCAGAAGATCCATCAGAGCTGCACTTAGCAGGACCCGTAAGTCCAATTGCACCGTTTAATACTGCATCAAATGACATTTGCTCAATATAAGAATTCCTGCTAAATGCTGTAAAAGCGTCGGCCAGCAAAATTGTATCCCAAAATAAATTACACAATAGCAAAATATTCTTTGATTCTACTGTTTACATATTTAGTGTGGCTGGCCCATTCGTATTCAGTGTTAATAGAGACTGAAAATCTGGTTCATGCCTTCATTTCTTTACTTCTTTTCTATTATAATTCACTCTATAGAGATTCCTTATAAAATGTTACATTGTGCTATTGGTGCTATATAAATTAGTTCTGTTATGTTTTATTGAACTTTTGACAGGGATATATATCTTTATAGCATTATGCTTGGGCATCCTGTCAGGCAATGTTTGGTAGCAACCACTTTGGAAGCATCAAAATGGTTCTAGTAGCAGCTAATAGTCTTTATTCTTGCCTTGTGAATTTCCCTCGTATCCCATATTCTTTGGCTGTCTCTCTCTTGTTTGAGGGTTTTCCACAGATTTTCAATCATGGGGCTGTAAATGACATTCCTCATATTTTATTTCTTAAAATAATCCAAGGTTTACTTATGGGTTTGGATCATTGTCTTGTGGTAATGACCAACCATTTTGTAACTGTGAATTTTTCTCACTTTAACTTCCAAGATTTGTTGATATTTAATACGATCAATTCTTTCCACTATATACACAGAATTTCCAATACCCTTGTCTGCCAAAAAACATAATAGAACCACCCCTATGCTTAACTGTTGGAAAAGTGTTCTTTTTCTGTTTGGGAAGATTGGGTTGATTCCAGAATAACTCTGGTTATTCTGACGCATTACCGTCTTTTAAAAACATAATTATTTCGAGCCTGAAGAGCAAGGTTCCAGGAATGGCAGAGTGAATCACAAATCTTGTGCAAAGAGTTTTTTTTTTTTTAAGTGAAGTGGGACCACATGCTGACCAGTAATGATTTCTGCCTTTAAAAAAAACTTGAAATGTACCACAGTTTTCTTTGCCTTCATTCTTATTTGTGCATTTTATTTATCATGTAGCTGATTGGTTTGGGTTGGAAATTAGAATACATACTTCTGGAACCAGAAGCCAGAGAAAGTTGGCTCATGATTCAGGACACGTCATGATTTTAGTTTTTTTTACAATCCTTCTGATATGTGAATAATCACAGACATAACACCCCACCATCACCCCAGCTTCCAAGAGCGACTGAGGCATTTCACCAAATGGATGCCATTTCCATTCCAGGACATTACATATATAGAAATATATGTGTATAACTGACTCTTAGAAAAGACCATTTTAATTGTAATTAAGCCAGGTTTCCTGCACAATCATACAGAACTAAAATATACTTTAAAACATTAATAAAAACTAGATAGAACACTGAAAAGTAGCATGTGTTAGCAGTTTCTGTTCTCTGACATTACACTTCACTTATATATATATATATATATATGTGTGTGTGTGTGTATGTGTGTGTGTGTGTGTGTGTGTGTGTGTGTGTGTGTGTGTTTTATATTACTCTCA
>JAUZST010008174.1:0-13710 GCA_034779995.1 Parotocinclus haroldoi | reverse complement strand
CACATACACACACATATATATATATATATATATATATATATACATGTATGTACATTTTATATATCTATTTGTACATATATAAAAAGTGTGTGTGTGTGTGTGTATATATATTCCCTCATATAGCTATATCCCCTACACACATATGACATAAATGTGTGTATATATACATACATACACACAGCACTGAAATGCAGTTGCCCCCCTGCTACGCCTGCATGAGCCGCAGACAAAAGGTAGAGCGAACGGATTTCCGTAAACATGTCCTGGTGCAGTGATTATTCATGCTTGTGTTTGTAAACCATAAGCGCATGTAATTGCTTGCATTTTTCAAGCATGAGCACAGTTCTGTCTGTTGGTCTCGATGGTCAAACAGCTGCAGTAGCATACACGTGAGGGCTGGATTAGCTTGTCCTCGGCACTGTACGCAGCTGTGTTTGTATGAGGCACTGTAAACACAGTGAAGAATTGCTCCGCCGCTCCAGCAATCAGGTCGGTCCTAATGACTCGACTGTCCGTGTAATGGAGATCACTTTATCCCAGCTTATCCCTGCCACTAATGCACAGACTCTAGGTGCTCTAATGATGACCCTGCATCTCAAATCCTCTACTTTTAACTTTAAGGTGACACTATTTTTAAACTCCATCTCCAGCGCTCACATTCCGTTATTCGTTTGGTCGGAATGAACTGTACACAGCTTTCCCCGTTCCTGAAGGCGGTCGTCAGTCACGACACCAGTGCTTTATTGCCGACGTTTGCTTCTGTAATTTTGAAGGAAAGCTAGGAGGTTCACGTTGCAAGCAGGGTATGCTGATGGCCAGCAGCTCAGAGTTCTACCTCATGCATGGCTTTGGCTTGTTAAAACTGTCTGATTGAACATTTAGCTTAATATCAGTAGGTTGCGCGGCTGAAAGAGTGTAGCGTAAAACCAGACGAGGGTTGTTGGACAGACTGAGGTGCATGAATAGATAGTGTTGTGTAACCTGGGTAAAGACAAGAACATTGCGGTATAATGTAAAAAAAAAAGTCTCCACAGAGATATCCAAGGTCTTACAGTGTGAAGCTACAAATTCAATCAAAGCCTAAAATTACTATAAATACCTGTGCCCTTAGTCCTTTATGAGCATGTAATACATTTAATAAATACGGCGAATGCGCTGACCTTCATAAATCAGGAAATTGCTGAGCGGTTAAGGTACAAGACTCTGGAGCAGAACCAGGGACCAGGGTTCAAATCCCACCTCTACTAAGCTGCCACGGTTGGGTCCTTGAGCATGACCCATAACCCACAATTGTAAGACCGTATTAGTTGTCTGGATAAATGTAAAAAATGCTAAATGTAAAAAAAAAAAAAGAAAAAAGACATAGAATAATAAAGGACGTGAAATCAGTTATAATGGCTGTTTTATAGCTGAAAGAGGACACAAGTGTAGGCTGACTTGATAAAGAATAACTCATTCGAACCCTCCAAAACCAGGTGTGGGGGGTGTCTTGAGCGCCGTTGGGGTTTGGGAGTGGTGTCTTGGTAAGAGAGGTGACCATGAACCCAGTGGTCTCTCTGACTGAGCTCCAAATATAGTTCAGATTAGTGAATATCCTCCAGTCTATTGAGCTTTCACGGGAGGTTTGGCAGCGTTATGCCTCCCTTATTTGTTACTGCATTAGTCTCGGCTCCAAATGCTAAATAACAGACCAAACCCATCTTGGCCAAGCTACTTTATGGGGGGGAGCGGAAAATTATGTAAATTCCATTTCTGGCCTTCGTTTGATCGTTTGGCGAGATCGAGCTCCACATAAAATTTGCTACTCAAGCATTAGCGAGTGGATCCAGAGCATGACCGTAGCGGGGAGTATTAGGTGCTGGATGAAAATCAGACGCTTATCACACCCCCTGCCAGTGCTGGAGGTCTAAGGGATGCAGTTAAATCCTAAAACTTATTTACAGGAGCGTGCCATGTTCAAACCCGCACTAGAACGGGCTAGTGGATTCAGAGAGCCCCGCAAGGATGCAGGTTTCCTTCAGCCTCGTTTATTTTTCAGCACTGTCCTCGGCTGTCGTTATGGCTGTCCGCTGGCGAGATTGTTTTTCTCCGACTCATCCAGCTCCATGCTGCTTTCTGGCGTGTCTGTCACTCATATTTGTTTTATGATGATATCCGTCGGGGCTTTATTGGAATCTCTGGATCAATATCTCAAGCCGCCTGGCTTAACTTGCTCGAAAACGCAGCAGGAGATTGAATATCTCCAATTTCCAGATTCGCGCTGACCGAGTTGTTGCATTAAGCCGTCATGTCGCGAGTGGAACGTTTGCACTTTGAGGTATCGCTCCAGTCGTTGCATGTCAGCGTGGAAGCCGCAGCTTATGTTCGAAGGATTGCGTCTGGTAATGATGCACTAAAGAAAAACATTCGGTGCGTAAAAGAATTAAGTAAATAAGGCAAATGGAAAAGAAGCGACTTGTTGTGTTGGTAAAATGACAGCGTGACCTACAGGCAAGGTCAGTCCTCGATGCAGCGATGCAGAAAGCTTGTCTGCGTGACCTTGATAGGAATACCATATTTATTTATATTTATGCCCCCAGGCATTATGATATACACAGAGCAGAAACATATCTTACTTTCAGATTGCTCTGTATGACTATAATTACGTCCTTAATGTTAGTATCAGTTTCCTGTTGGTATTTTCTTCCACTGAAGGAAGATTTTTTTTTTTTTTGTCAAATAGGCTTTAATCTTGTGTAAAAGTTATGATATAGATGGCAGACAGCGGTGGGCAAGAGTCTGTAGTGAAAAAGGCATGGATCTTTTGAAGTGATGAACTACTCGAAGACCAAAAACAATTTAGAGTGCTGTCTGCCTTTGGCGTTCGTCCAGTCACCGGAACGAAACCTCAGAAGAATTTATGGGGGCACTTGAAGACAAGCTGCTCTTTGGGATGTTGTGAAATCATGCCGAGATGACGTGGATCATCAGGTTTTACACATGTGGAAAGCAAGCTTACCAAAAACGAGTCAGTTCTGAGATCTTGGTGCTCAAACGGAGGTTAACGAAGCACATTGTCATAAATTAGAAGCATTTTTTAAAGATAGAAGAACTTTCATTAGTGGTCTCAGATTTTTGGTCAGAATTTAAGTCGCACTCCTTGGTTCGTGCAAATAGTGACGTCAACATGGCCGACAACCAATAGCTGAACATCTCCGGATGCGAAATGGTGTTTAGATAGTTTAACGTATAACGTATTGAAATTCCTCCGGATTCCTTGAATCGTTGGCTGCTGTTATGCCCCGTGGACAAAGAAGTATGCTACGTTTTTTTCTTTGAGGGTCATTGTTTGCAAACATTTCGTTTATGCGTGCATTTGTTGACAAACCGGAGCTCCTCTGGTCATCTTTGCTCCTCAAAGACTTGGCCTTTCGTAGATCCTGCTTTTTTACCAAATGATTATTACAATCATCTGTCTTAAATCGCATCATTGTCTAGTTGCGTGTTTTTTGTTTTACCTACAGCCCCAGCCTAGGGCAAACCAGATTGTAAACCGCTTCAGGTCTTCTTGATGCAGCTATGCTCATTACTGTGCGACAGCTGTTTCCGTTGCATTCGCGTTTCAACTGTGCGATTTGACAGCCTGCCTGGCACATGATGCGTTTGCACACACTTAATGAAATGGTTCACAAAAATGTTTTCAGTCATCGTGGAATCATTTCAAAGTAATTACTAAGTAAAACGTATTCTCCACTCGTGTTAATTACAGTGAAGTACAAATGCCCTTAATTAATGAAATCAATCAGTATTTTATGTCAGTACTTGGACCTTTTGACACCACTTGGATGACTTGGGCCTGCATGGATAGCTGGGTCTTGGGTACCATTATGACATGCTGGATACTGTGATTTTAAGTTTTTTTGTTTTGTTTTTTTTAATACAATTTCCCCCCCTCTTGTGTTTTTCAGGACCTCATGGCTAAAGTGCGGGCAATGCTGGCTAAAGGTCTGCAGCCGAACCCGTCCTGAGAGAGGTGCAGCGGGGCAGATGGAGAACTGAGCCAGCAACAAATTTCCCCGCCTCAGCGCACACTGTCGGTTCAGGATCGTTCTCACGGCTGAGCTGAAGCGCTTTTATCCCTTTAGGTATTCGGTTAAGGATCTTCTGTTACGTTTGCCGAAGCAAGTAAACGTTCGTTAATAACCTTACTGTAAAGGCATGGTTCGTGGGCACTGTGAAAGGCAATGATGTCGTGAATCCACGATACATTTGCCACGGAAAGAAAAAAAAAATCAAGAACTGACAATAAATTAAGCATCGTGTTTTTCAACCCAAAACTAATTTTCCAGCACTGATGACAGAACCCCATCCCATTTGTGCTCCTGCCAGCCTAACAGTGTTATATCCTTCTGTGAAGGATGGCGTTTTCCATTTCTCTCCCTCCCTCGCCGTTTGATTCATTCCGGTTGCTCTAGGTTCGACTATTTTAACTAATGTGGCCTTCAAGCTGTAAGTTTGTACAGGGTTCACTTTGCATCTGCTTTGTAAAACAATACTCAGTCAATAAAAGCCAGAGTCTGAAAGTTTTGCCGCCGGATTCCATCTGAATGTGATTTGCTTTAGATAATGTTTGCTGTTTTCAGACAGCTGTCATCTGTTTTCAGGACTCGGCAGAAGATTTGCGTGCGTCTCTCTAAAGATCAAAAACGGCTCTCAGCTTGCAGCCACAATTAGATTGAAAACTAATCGAAAAGAGTAGAAACGGAATTCACAATTTTGTGGTAAAATGGGTCATTCACTGCAAGTCCGGACCATCCTTGCTGTTTACATTTTTTTATAGCATTTAATGAAAGTGTTTTATTGATGCCAAATCCCAGACATTGTGGCGTCTGGAATTTGAAACGGACATGTTTTTCTTGGTACCACCCGCTTTTTTGTTTAATGAGCACACCAACATGACAGCAGCGGGCTTATTCATTGCTTCGGAATAAACAGCTTTGCAATTACAGGTACTTCCCATGTCACGATGACCCCACTTAGTATACTGGGTGAGTCAAAAGTCACAGTTAAAATGGCATCTGACTATCCCAGCAAATAATGGGTCAAGGGGCCTATCTTTTAGGCCATGTCCAAAACTTGGAATAATATATTTGATCAAGGGCAAGTTTTTCCCCAATGGGAAGGTGGTCATGTACCATATCGGAGAAGACCAGAATTTTCTCAGAAATCAGATTTGTAATCTCTCTTGTGGTTCAAAAGTTATCAGTGCAGAAATTTCAAAGTTGTTGTTCATCACAGATAACTGAAGACGGAATTGATAGTTCTGATGTCCCGGAACGCAGTTGGCGTATCATAGCAACAGACTTCAACAACCGACACTCAAAGACCTCCAATTTCACACAGCACCGTTGCGTCCCTCGTAGCCAAATTCCGAAAAAAGGGCAGTGTAGACGACAAGCCTACAGTGATCGAAACCTCCAAAGAGACCTCCGCGATGGTTTTGGCAGCCTTTGGGGAAAATACACAACCCAACACGCGACATGTCCTGTGACTTTTGACTCGCCCTATGAGTCATAACGTTTTTTAGAGACTATGTATTAGGGAGCATTTCAGGAATGGCGATCGCCGTTTGACAATATCAAAGAGCTGGTGGGCTGGCAGAGGGAGTGACAGTAATTGCTCTGTGTTGTGCTGTTGCTTAACAATTTATTTTGGTGTCCTTATAAGGAAGGCAGTGATGGTGCAGTTGTTTGGACTACTGGACAATTGATCTAAAGGTTGAGGGTTCAAGTCCTAGCACTGACAAGCTGCCACTGCTGGGCCCTCGGGGAAGACCTTTCAGCCTCAGTTTGTTGGTTTGTACCTTGTATGTTTGTTCCAGTTATAAGTGGGGATCCACAAAAGGGGATCTGCCAAGTGTAATTGATTATTCCAATTTAGCATAAAGTTCAGTCAGTGTCCATTTATCCAGTAATCCCCCATTACCTTTGCAGAGCGACTTAAAACTGATACGGGCTTGTTACAAGTCAAGCAGTTGTGGGTTTATCGCTTTGCTCAGGGGCCCAATCTTTGAAAGTGCCAAGTCTTGGACCCAGGGTTGCCTGGTCAATAGTTTTTGGGTTTTTTGTTTTTTTTTTGCCCCCACACTTCTGAAGTTCAACGTGTGCAGTCACCACGGTGAGATTTAAGAGGAAGAATATTAGCCGTCTCGTTTGCACTTTGAATAAATCTCCTGACAGGTTGGTCCTGCCTCGGTGCTTTGTGGTTTGTAATAATGTCTCTGCTGGGACTTATGAATACACCTTGTGGAATTCCCATAAGCCCCTTTCTCAAATGGAGCCCAGCTCTCCGGCACCGGGGTCCGATCTAATCCACGCACCGCTCGGCGACGACTTTTTCTATCGCTGTTTACTGCGTGTCGCAGGAAGGGATGGCTCTGGGTTTCCAGTTATTAAGCCGATATTATTCTGTAGTCTGTTAGAGTAAGTATTTCTGACAGAACCATTCAGTGTTTAAAGTCCATCTGCTTTCGCTCGCAGAACAATGCTGCTTTGCAGGGAGCTGAAAGCTTTTTTTTCCTGATTAGGGGGTTCCATTGCTGACGGTTTATTTCCGCAAAACCCTTAGCTTGCACATCATCCATATTTAGTTGTGGTGTGTAATTGCTCAAAGCAGTTCATTTCAGACGGCACTTACCAAATGGAATTTGCAAAATGCTTCCACATCTGCGTGTTTAATCCTAATGACTCATTGGTTTTTAATTCTGTAGATGGAAAGCCGTCGAAATATGCAAATGAATGTTTTATTGTATATTTCGATGTGTAATTGAGACGGATTGCCAGTTTAGGTTTTAGGCAAAAGTCTTAGGCCACCATTGCATTAGATCTATAATTGTTTTAGAAATGGCATAATGAGCGCTAAGTATTTTTGTAGTCTATTGGAGAATACAGGTAGTGTATATGCACTATTAATTAAACAGTTTTTGTAGGGTGCAGTGGCAAGTATTAAAAGTATTAATTATAACCTCGTTTTGATCCATAGCAGCATCTGGCAGCTTCGTCAGGACGCCATGTTGAACCAGGTTTTTTCTTGGAAGGGTACCAGCCAGAAAAACCTCACTTGTATTTCTATAGCATTCTTTCGTTCTACACAAAGTTATCCCATTCTGGCCAGTTACTTGAACTTGATTAGTTCATTTATTTTATTTGGATTAATGATTGACCCCTTTAGAGTAACCATTAGAAACTTCACGGTCGCACAGACCACCAGCTGACAGCAGTTACAATACTTCTGATTAATTGAGAATAAGCTCGAGTGTTTCTAGACTATTTAGAGTTCACCTTCCAGCATGACACCATCCCTATGCACACCTTAAAATCAATACTGGCTACAGGACCGAAACATAAATGTCCATGAGTGGCCAAGTTAGAGCTTCGATTTAAATCCAACTGAAAATGCGGATGGATTTAACGAGCAGTCCCTCACCATGAATGTGAACAATTTTACGGATTTAGTTCTACATTTCTAAGGATAAATGGTGAAATCTAGGTTTACAAAGCTGAGAGAGACGCATCCAGACAGACTGATGGCTATAACTGGAGCGGATGGGGTTTATTTTTGAACAGGTTTTGGTTTCGGACTGTAGAAAAGTGAGTATTTCTATTGAATCCTATAAGACCAGCACTGACTGAAGCACTAATGAAAGTGATATAAAGAATATAGCACCACTTTGTCAATGTGCATTGTCCATTCCTTTCAAGTATGCTCTTGGCAGAACATTTTTGCTTCAAAGATTATCCTCAACCCAGCAGTTGCATTGAAGTGTTTACCAACACCGGCAGCAGAGCTGTTCGAAATCCACTCCTCACAGCCCAATACACGGTACATTGATTAATACTGAAGTTGCTGTTCTGAGAATGATCTTTTCTCAGATCAAATCTGACCAGCGCTGGTCCTGTGGTGACCCTTTTTCGTTGACACGGGGGCAGAGTGCAAACTCTGAGCTATCGTCTCCATGCCTGCTTAGACTGGATGGCTGAATGTATGTGAACCCGCTGCCCATTAGTGATCTCTGATACTTTAAAACGTTTATCTGCTAACACTTTGAAGCATGCAGTATCCTCCTCCACCATGTCAGAGGTGGACCTGTCAACTTTGTACCCAGCCCACCTGGACCAAAGTTTGGAAAGAAAAGCTTTACCAACCTAGATGGAGAAGCTGTATATGGACTGCATCCAATACCATTTCGGTTCCCATCTATGGCTGATATATAATGTTACCTGACAAATCATCTTGGCAGGACCCGATCGAACGCTTGTGCGTGTTGTAGCTAGAACATCTGACACTTGTGCTAACTCAAGTGTCTTTAACTTGTGGTAAAAAGCATCTTGTTTTTGTTGAATGATGGAAAAAGAGCAGGATATTGATCGATTGGATCAGCAGCACTAGTTTTGTAGTCTGTGGTATTAAATCAGGCGTTTAGTCGCCAGACTACCCCAGTTTTCCTTCCTGTCTTCACCTTTGGATCTAGTGGCAGAAATTGGGTTCCTACACATGGTTGCTCGGTTTACATTCTGTAACAGTGTGAGGAGTTTGCGAAGTAGAATTTCTGCTCCTTCGGATCAACAAGAGCCAGTGGAGATGGTATGGTTATCTCCTGGTCGGCTCCCTCTAGAATTGTTCCAGGCATCCCTCGAGACAGAGACCCCATGAAAGCCTTAGCACTCGCTGTTGTGATTATTTCTCAACTGGTTTGGGAACGTTTATGGTCCCCAAGGAGGAACGTAGATGGAGAAGTCTGGGCTGACTTTTTCATCCTGTTATCACCACGGCCCTCATCGGGAACAGCAGACGGGAATTGAGACTTGATATATTGCCTCCAGTTTTTGTATTTACCATCGCTTTGTATTTACCAGACGAGCACGAGAGGGAATTCAGTGCCGTTTCAAGGCTTGGAAGAAAAATGAGATGTCCTTGTAGTTCATAAGAGATTCGTACATGACTGAGTTTTGTCTGTGTGTGTGTGTGCGCGCGTGTGTGTGTGTGTGGGTTGAGTCTTGAGTGCAGTGTGTACTCGTACCAGTGAGCACTGTAAATTTATTTGTCCAATCTTCCTAATTAGGCGGTAATGACTTTTCTAATTTCTCCATGATAAATGTTTTTACGGGAACGAATAAACTACTCCAAGGGGGACTGTTCTGGTAAACAACTTTTCCCCTGATGTAAAAAGGTTTTATTGCTGGATGGTGGTCAGTAATTGAATGAATGTCTATATTGATATTGGTAATTTGCTAATTGGATAATAGGTGAAAGGGTTGTTGGGCCAAAGCCAGAGCAGGCTGTTGTGAGAGGATTTTTAGGGCCCTTGTTCGACACTGGTTTGCTGCTGTTGTTACTCAGAGGATAGACGGCCACCAACACTTGATGCACTAAATGACATTAAAAAAAAATTATTTACCAAGAAAGATATATATATATATATATATATATACACACTTTATAAGCATGAATGTATTTATGCTATATGTTAGTGATCACTATTATTATTATCATTATTACTATTATTAAAACAAAAGCACAAGTTGGGAATGTATGGGGAAAACTGTACTAACTAAACGGAGGCCATAGTACCCTGTTAGGCCACCTCTAGCCTGGATACAAGATGAGATACGATTGGGCATGGAGGCATGCGGGTTCTGTAGGGCTCAGTTGCTCACAGATGTCGCAGCGGAACCGGTAGATCCTTTATACTAGGTTAATAGGTTATAATGGGTTTATAATAGGTTTCTGTAGCGGTTGTCCCATCTGCTCCCAAAAATACTCAATTGGTGATTAATCCGATGACCGGGCAGGCCAAGAAAATTTTGCAATCTGGCAGAGAAATTCCTGGAAAATGTGCTGTGTAAGGGCGACTGTTATCCTGCTGAATAATACAGGGATTCGTCCTGCTCATATCACTAAGCTATCACCCTGTCACCAAGGGTGACCAGCTGTTGTATGTGATGGCTCCCCATTCCTCCATAATTAAACCCAATCGGATAGCGCACATAACCTGGATTTGATGTAAAGACAATATGGTTCTAGTCCCTAACGGTCCAAATGTCTTCCACTGCAAACAAAGGCAACAGCGCAATGGATGGTGTGCCAACAGATTTCCTTTCACTAAGTACCTGTAGATGGTCCAGGCAGGTACGGGTGTGTAGTGACCATCATGGAAAAACATAGGCATAACATTACCTGTGTGAAATTAATGAAATATCCCTTATTTTACACGTTGTACTAATAAAATACTGTAAGGTTGTTTGCTGTTGGTGGGTGTCAGAACCAGTTAAATGCTGCATTATTTGTTAAGGGATCTTGGTCGAGTGGTGAGGTACCACTGTATGTCATTTAGTGCTCAGTGCCCATTAAATTGGAGATTTGTGACAGTGACGACAACAATTGTGGATGAAATTCACTATAATCAGTGAGTGGAGGACAGAATCTCGTCTGGGAGCAATAAGGAGGTGGCATGTCTTGCGTCTTTGTAGGGAGATGCATCCATTAGTATATGGTGTGCATTGATTTCTATTCATGTATTTCCTTTGTTAGATTTGACTTTGCTTGCCCGAACGTTCCATTACACTGGGAAGCTCGGTGGTCTCCTGTTAAGCTGAAAATGGAGAGAATGTCGGTGCCAATACTTAAAGTTTTAGTAAACAAAATCTGCATGGATGTCTGCTTAGCCATTATAAACAGATCAGTCTAATAGGATTTGGGAATTGCTCGTAATGATGGCCGTAATGGTGATTAAAGTGCCTGAGGAGGCAACAAAGAACATATTACACTCAATTAATGGGGGTTGCATTGAATCTGCTGCATGGCTGCCCTCTGCTCTATGGCTGGATTATTTCCAACCCTACAGTGTGCCTGAGAAATCCGTCATGCTCGGGTAATAATGCGATCGCCAATGTTTTATGCCACTTTTCCTGGACATCCCTATCAGCCATAGGATGAGCCTCTAACTGGCCTTCCCACATGACACTAATAACCATGGTCACATTACTGCATGTGATGCCCAACTGTGCCTTTTCCCCCTTATGGGTCGCAGCAGCCATCCTGGAAAACAGAACAGTTTTTGTGCGTACTGTACTGGAGAGGGCACCATTTCGTTGCAGGGCTGGCAAAGGGTCGCTCTGTGCCTGATGCGGGGGTAGAACCAACATTGGGGACCAGTGCTCTAGTGAGGTAAGGTCTGTCGATTAAGGATTTGTACTGGGTCTGTGGAGGACTGGCGGTTAAGGTATTAGATTGTGGACCAGATGGTCCACTGTTCAAATCCCACCTCTGCCATTCTGTCACTGTTGGCTCTTACCCCACAATTGTAAGTCACTCTGGACAAGGGCATCTGCCAAAGTTCAGGGCATTCCCCCAGCACCATATATAGTCAGGCAATGTAGGTTTCCTGGCACTTGTGTAAAGTACACATGGGTCTACTGGAACACAAAGTTCAGGCTGAGTTCAGTACAGTTTCCTTGTCTCGCTGTGTGTATTCCACCAATAAACAAGCAATTCTCATCATACTAACAAAGGTGATTCGAACCCTGGACCTTCTAGTCCATAATCCACCAGCTTAACTGCTAGACATCAACAGTCTTAAGACATGTCATATTTAAGTTTGTTACAGCCAAAGTATTTAACTCTGACCAGTTTGAAGTGTGGAAAGTACTATATTGCTCATCCCTCATTTTTGTGAGCGGTGTTTTCAGGATTCTTTGATTTAATGGGGGCACGGTGGCACAGCGGTTAGCACGGTCGCCTCACACCTCCACCGTTCCCGGTTTGATCCCAATCTCAGATTCTACCTCTGTGTAGTTTGCACGTCGCAAATGATTATTTCTTATTATTATTATTATTATCATCCCCATGGGTTTTACTCCAGGTGCTCCGGCTTCCTCCCACATCTGAAAGACCTGCATATGATTAAGTGATTACGCTAGATTGGCCCCGATCTAAATATGTACGACTCGTTTCAATGTAACCTTGTGTCTGTCATAAATAGGCACTGATGCTGAAAGCGCCGTTAATTAAACCAAATAAATAAACAGGCAAGCTGTAATTTGATATGATACAACTCGTCCTCTGGGTTCCAACCAATCACAGTCACAAATAGCTTCATGTCCCGTTTCTATTTTATACATTTTTTTTTTCTTTTAGCATCGTGTTTGAAGTTTTAGGTGGAAGTAAATTGAAATCAAATCTCAGTCTGATGTGTTGTGAAACTCTGGGGGAACTCCAGCGCTCCATTCACATCAATTCGGCAAATTATTTCAGTAATATGACTTCATATTTATGGGGGCACAGGGAGTTTCAGGACTGTTGATATAGTGGTTCTGGCTCGACGAGTGGCTCTGTTGCCATCGATAGAGGACCGGAGGGTTGTACGTGTTCGTCACGATAATAAAATGATCGCATCTGACGCTGTCAGGGTTTAATTCCCCTAAGTGGAAGAATGGTAAACCTTTACCTAGAATGACCCGAACAGAGTGAAATGAGTTTTTCCTTATTTATCTTGTGCACACAGACTGTATAAACAAAAGTCTGTGGACATCCCTCCTAGTTATAGAGCTCTGCAAATTCAGCAACGCTCATTTGGGACACAATAAAAAGCATTTATTTCTGGAGTCTCCATAGAGAAACAGTTGGCAGTAGAATGAGTTGTACTGATCCTGGAGCCACTCTCAGTATTACACATTTAGAAGTTTGCACTTCCAACCACTCATCGACTTTCTGCCCTAAACATATTCCAGTGGATTGCCCCCCCACCCCCCCAATCTCGGTACTAAAACCCCTTGTTTTACATATCATTTATGTGGGTGTCCAAAAATGCGTCTGTTTGTGTTCGGTCATGGAAGGAGAACTGAAAACCTCGAAGGCTTTTGATTTAAGAGAAGCACGTGTTGGTTTTCTAATGTGGCTTCTTTCCATTCCTGTTGCTCTCCAAAAAGACTCAAATCTGCCACGAATTCCAAGAGAAAATGAAAGATCTAGAGAAGCGCACTCTTCATGTGGTTTTGACAGAGGATTTGGCCAAATCGCCACCACAAGAGACACGGCTCTCACCCAGAACTGCGCTACGCTATGCCGGTATGTAATAATATTTCTCTGCGTTGGGTGTGTTCGTTACATTTAGCAGTAGGCGATGAGCCTTGTTCCTCTAGATTTCGGGGCTGTGCTTTGGTCATTTGGGATGTTTGGGTTGTGAGGATTTTCATGGCGAGGCATCAGCTGTATCTCTGATGCAACCACATGAAATGGATGACAGTTTATATTCCATATTATATTCCAAATTCCATTTAATTCAAATTGATTTCGATAGCGCTTTTAACAATTGTACGTTGTCTCAAAGCAGCTTAACAATATTATTTTGTTATATTTTGTTAAGTCCCAAGTTGAGCAAGCCTAGGGCGACTGCGGAAAGGAAAAACTCCCTAAAATGGTAGAAAGAAACCTTTGGAGGACCCGTCCTCCATGGGTGGCCTAAATGTTAGTTAAATAAATGCTTATTAAGTATATTAAATTATAGATATATATATTTATATATATTTATTTATATAATTTTAAATTTTTTAAACTATTTTGTACACATTTTGTTAAATTTTTAACTATATAATTATAAACAAGTGTGTGTGTGTGTGTGTGTGTGTGTGTGTGTGTGTGTGTGTGTGTGTGTGTGTGTGTGTGTGTGTGTGT
>JAUZST010008173.1:0-13710 GCA_034779995.1 Parotocinclus haroldoi | reverse complement strand
CTATTTCCATTGTTGCCCTAGGCTTGTTCAGTTACATATTTCTAAAGCTGCTTTGATACAATACTATATTCTAATGCATTATATGAATAAATCTGACTTTGTCTAGACTTGCTATTGAAAATATTACCACTAATAATCAGGATAGAAATATTATCACAGATGAAAGTCTTTTTCGATCCATGTAAAACAAATTAATCAGAACATGGTTAAATACAGAAACATATGTGTGTGTATGGATACCTTGAAGTACCACTCCAGGTAGCACACTAGCCAGGTTTAGGTACGGGTTTGAGGGCAGTTTCACTTCTTTAGGCGGCTCTCCCAGCAGAGAAGTCTGACAGCCCAGCTGTGTCTGCAGACCAGGGCAGATGAGAAACAACTGCCATTACTTGTTTATTCCTTGCCACTGTTACAAGCTCAGTTAAGGCTGTGAGCCTTATTTCAAATACCAGCCAAATGTCATCACAAAGTACAACTCACAAGGTACAACGCTGATTGCATGATTGCAAAGTTTATACATCATTGTGAGAACCGAATGTCCTCACAATGATATATAAACATGCGCACACAGATCAACATTACTTAAACGAGAGGAGCGGTCTGTGCTAGTCTTTATTTTTTACTCTTCTCTACACACATGAATAAGAAAGGTGGACAGAAAGAAATACTTAGAGATAGCAAAGAAGCATTAGTATGGCTGAGAGAAGCTCTTATCAATATGTAGAGCGGATGCTCATTCATCAAATCTGTACACAACGTCAATGAAAGGTAAAGTAAACAACACAGAATCAATACAATATCACTTACAATGCTTAGTTAGTTAGTCATATAGAAAATATTTTAGGCTGCAGTTAACACAAATATGTCGGATTTTTAATGATCCATTAAATGTACATGATGAATTTAACATGTTGGGGAAAAAATAACATTAACTGTGGTTTTTAACCAAATACCACTCCAGTTTTAGCCTTTGTTAAAATAGTATCCTTTCAATACTGTATTTTAGAGCCTTTATTGCTTTAAAGGTGTTCCTCGTGCCTCACTTCTGGTTTAGAAATATGATTACAAACAGATATTCAATAAAGTTCAAGTCTTGGGACTGGGTCAATTCTCAATTTATTTGTTTTCCACTGATTATTTGAGATTTATTATATGCTATAATGGGATATCAAATATCGGAGGCCACTGGTGAAAATGCAGCTACTTTAATTCTGATTGAACAAATCATAGTCTCAGCACAGAAAATTGAGTGAAAAGATACATTTCACAATATATTAGTATTTGGTACGTTCCCCTTTTGCTGTAATGACAGCATGCACAGGAACTGTTGAGGTTTCCAGAGGTTTTTGCAAAGTCTGATACTCCATGTTATCTCAGCATTATTAAGAACATCTTGTGATGGTATTGAATTCCTGGTTCCTCGTCAATAGCCTCCATAAATGCTTGATCTGCTTTAGCTCATGTGACTATGAAGGTCCATGGCAGTCAGCATTCCCTGATCTTCAGAGCTTTGAGTTATTATCCTGTTGCTGTGTAAATCCTTCTTCGCATAGATCCATAGAAGTGCTTTCACTTGAACTCTCAGACTTTTGCCTATTCACTACCAGGATTTGTTGATATTTAGTAGCATATATGTTTCTCTCTAAGCTGAAGCTTGATGATTGTAGGAAGAGGTCAGTCTGTCATTTTTACCACAGCACAACTGCCATAAACCTGCCTTCTCCAGATCCTGTTCTGACTTTCCAGCCGACCGGTCGGTAGGTGTCACTTTAATCCTAATGACAGCGTCGCCTTCCCTGCTCTCTCCTCAGCTGGCAGCACACTCTGCTCAGACCTCGCTGCCTACTCTTATTGCTCCATATACTCATCGTCAGTCTTTTACTACATGCTTATGTACATTGTAAATGTGATTGTATGATCACGAGACCGTGCTGCTCAGTAAAACACATTATGTCAGCATCACATATGAATGTCACTGCTTCTGTCTAGTTCTATCTTAAGTTGCCAAACTCCCCTCTCTCCAGAAACAGCCATTAAGCAGAGGTAGGTGAGTAACAAGGTTAGACTGTATTTCGGAAATCAATATAAGCATATAATTGAACCTGGGGTTCATATGAGAGTAAGGGTAAGCAAAAAGTGAAGACAAATATGGTGGATTCAGTACTCACTGTGGGAGTGTTGCTGCACTCTGTGGTAATGCTGTGGCTATTCTGAGTTTTGGAGTTTAGTGTTGCTCTGCCTGAACCTACATTGAGACAGTGTAGATGGCTGTGTGAGGAAGCAGGGCCTGCTGTGGGTCCTGACAGTGCAGACTGTTTGTCCAGGCTTGAAGATACACCTGAGACATCGTTTTGATCACTGGAGTGGATTGCACTGGAACCTCCAGCCTCTTGAACTGACTCTAAGAACCACAAGAAAAGAGATTAAGAGATGACATGAAAAGACAATAAAGCTCACCCGTCTTGTGTTTTGTGCTTGAAAATTAGTTTATTAAGAATTTTGGGTAATGACTTAATTACCCTATAGTAAATACAAAAATATACTTATTTATTAGGGATGTCAAGTAAGAAAAACATGCTGATTATAACTTATATGCTGTTCATTGCAATTTTGCTGCTAGTCCTATGAAGGACGCGTAGTTATGAGCTGCAGGGCGTACACACTCATACTGGGACACACAAAACTTTCCAACTGCAGAACCTACTGGACTAAAGCTACTTTACAGGACTAAATACAGCCAAAATCCATATTCTCTGCATTATTATATCCACATACTGTATATATGCTATTGTAGTATATTCTATAATTCTATAGATAATTCTCTATTTTATCATACTTACTTCATAAAACTGTATTATATTTTATTTACTATAGTCCATGTATTATTATATTATTTGTATTACATTACAGTTAAATATGTTCTGTTAATTCTTATATGTAGCTTATGCTTATTTAAACTATATATAAGAATTCATTTTGACATATCCCCAATAAAATATCCCCTAATTTTATGTGAGCAGTGTATTAATAATTAATCATTTCCTACATAATCTAAGCTAAGAAGGTTGGAGCTCTTTTGAGTTTTGGGGTCAAAGATTAATATGGTGAGTTTTTTTTCCTTACCAGCACAAGACAAAAAGGTTTGAACAGGCTGTTTCTTATAAAATTACCCACCGAAATTCAAAGTCCCAATGCAATGTTGTAATGTAGCAAACAAGACAAAACATGCTGAAAAGAACTAATAATTAACAAACAATATGACAAGTATAAAACTTCCATTTCTTTACAGATATACCTCCATATTTCACACTCTATGTATGATATAAGATATCAAATATAATTTGCCCACATTGTCTTGCTATTTTTGCCTGTAACCCACAAACAACCACACACACATGCGCACACACACACACAAACCTGTACAGGGCATGCTATGGTTTACGTTTAACTGTTACAAAAAGTGGACAGTGGCAAATGTAATACAGCATCCATGAGACATGTGACCCAGATACATTGTTATAGAAATGTAAAAAAAATCAATGAAGAGCTTTTTTAAAGTCCCAATTTAAATGCAACAGTACATAAAAAATATGTTAAGCATCATCTTCCATTTCCTCTGTAGAATCATGCAGCACAGACGGGGATCTACTAATGAATGAATGTATACATAGATTTCAAAGGTATCGTCTGAATAAGATCACCAAAAGCAGAACGCTGATTGAAGCAGCAGCCTATTCATAATGGATTTTTGAAACAGTGAGAAGATTTGCATTGCAAATGCTGTTCTGTGAAGTAGCGGCTGAAGATAGAGCCTATGCACTGCCATCAACACCCACCAGTTGGAGAATCACCCATCAGCCCTTTTGTAACTGGTACTGGAGCGGCACCTCGCAGAGCCAGGACTTTATGGAGAAGTAACCGAGAGGGGTCCCCTAAAAGGCTGGGAATCTGAGAGAGAGTGGGAGAACATAGGGGACAATGGAAAGGGATTACATGAACGTATCAGTGCAGTCAATATATAACACTGTGACCTGGTATATGCATCATTTACAAAATAAGTTTATATTACAAGATATATTTTACATTTACTGGACACTTTAGTAGATTCATTTTACGCTCGCTGGCCACTTTAGTAGATATGCTTTGCTAGTACTGGATCAGACCCCATTTTGACTCTAGAACTGCCTTTGTTCTTCATGGAATAAATGTAACAAGGTGCTGGAAACATTCCTTAAAGATTTTGGCCTTATTGACATGATATCACGATGCAGCTGCGGCAAATCCAGGATGCAAATCTCCCATTCCACCACATCCCATATTTCTGTATCTGGTAAATGTGAAGGCCATTTCAGTACTGGAAACTAAGTCTGCAATTATTTGAGGTTTGTAAAATGGGCTGTTATCCTGCTGGAAGTAGCACTGAGAAGATGAAGAAGTAAGTGCACTGTGGTCATAAAGGGTTGGACATGATTAGCAACAACCATTACACCACCAGCAGCATGGACTTATGACACACGGCTGGATGGACTCATGCTTTCATGTTGTTTACTCCAAATCAAAACTCACCAAAATAGGCAACGCATTTCCAATCTTCTGTTGTCCAATTTTAGCTAGCCTGTGCAAATTGTAGCCTTAGTTACCCCTTTTCAGCTAACAAGAGAGACAATTGGTGTGGTTTGCTTTAAAGTCTGACATGTTATGCTTTCAGACACTGTGTGCTCTTCTGCATATCTTGGTTATTGTAAGTGGTTATGTTACTGTTGCCTTTCTATCAGTTCAAATCAGTCTGTCTATTGCACTCTGTCCACTTCGACAATGCATTGCACCCAGATAACTGAAGCTCAGTGGATATTTTCCCAGTAAACCCTATAGATGGGTTTGTGTGACAATCCTAGTACATCAGCATTTTCTGAAATACTCAGACCAGATACCAAATAACATTTTCTCCCATTCTGATACTGAATTTCAGCAGGTCTTTTCAGCAGGCGATTTCTTAGTTTTCTGCCACATGATGTGATATTTGCGTCAATGAGCAGTTGAATAGCCGTTTTTTGTCAGCATTAAATGCTGGCTTAAGTGCATTTAAACCCTTTTATGTGACTTCTTGCAATTTTCTGTATTCTATAAATAAAAATATAAACACACTAACAAACAGTACATCCAACAAACGTAAAATACTTTATGAAAACACTTATCAGCATATCTACTTCAACACACATAATTAAGCAAATGTTTGTGGACACCCAACAATTACATCCCAAAATATGAGTATCCAAATGGAATTTCTTTCCCATTGGTGATACAACAGTCTTTACTCTTCTAAAAAGGCTTTTCCGCTAGATTGGACAAGTTGTCTTAGGTAAGTTGTCCTAAAGGCTGAAAAACAGTTTTTAAAAGGGAAAACCTATGACAGTGTCAAATTTAGAGTTACGATAGTGTTCAGCATGCGTATATACTTTATATTGTCAGGCTGTGCAATAGGTGTGGCTGAAATAACAATAATAACACTAACAGAGTGGTGTCTACATACTCAGGAATATATAGAATATACAGTACTGGAATGCAACAGCAGTATAATAACATAAACAGTGGCATGCATGTAACACGTGTCCTACAGGAAATGAACAAAACTTGAGAGTCCATCCACCATACAAATCTGATTTTTTTCTTCTCTCCTATTTTCTGCAAGTTATTGAGATTTGTTATTATGCATTATTAAATAAACCTATTATTCAGCCTGCAGGCTCTCTGATGCTTGAGTGGTAAGCAAACTAATCAAAACTAATGTCTTCCTGGGTACAAGATACAGCCTTCATTACAAAGAAAAAAATGAACAAAGCAATAATATATTCTCATGTGTATAAATAGCATTGCTGAATAATGTCTTTTGTTTTAGATGAAGCCAGTACGACAAAATTCCCGAAACATAGTGGCTTTTTATGCAAGCTGAAATTCGTATATGTACATTTAGCAGAAGTGGCTACTTCTACCAAATAATTCAAAAGACTTGGGTGGAAAGATGGACATATGGACACTAGGCTTTTACTAAATTAGTGGTTCTTTTGCTTATGAAAGTGGTCTGAAACTACTAAAAGAATAATGTACACTAAACACAATCTTCCTGGGTCAGACATGAACCAATGGAAAGAAGACCAGAGAATGACTAAAGGTACTGCAGTGACTTGACCTGGACTTTGAACCAGAAGGTTCAAATCCCACCTCTGTCAAGCGGCCACTGTTGGGTCCTTGACCCAAATTTGCTTAGAGCTGTACGTTGCTTTGGGTTAGATCGTCTGCTAAATGTACATTATGGGACTTCTATGGGTAGCAAATCCATGCGTTCAAATGCTTACTTCAAAACCTTTCGTAAGGACTTTCACAAAGCTTTCAGAATAATTCTGCGTATTGGAAACAATCAAGGGAAGCTTGAGCAGTCTAATTCTGCAGCCTACCACTTGAGGGATCCCGATTTGAGTCGGGTGTCATATGCAGATATGGTGGGATGTGTCTGAGTACGAGTAGGACTGGCTCGAAAGACAGCTCAACAACGAACCCATTTCCCAGTCTCCAACTAACCACTGCGCATAATATGAAGATTATGACAAACTTTAAGAGACAGTTGTCCATGACAGGCTTAAACCAGCCAAGGTACCACCACAAAAACTCACTCAGCAAACTGTAGAGACAATCATTTTGCAAAAAAGTTTCTTTTGTTTGTTAGGTCTCAGAGGGAGATTTCAGGGGGGAGAGATAGATTTGTTTAAAAAACTGGAATACTTTGGACCCAATATACAGAATATAATATACAGTTGATATGTATATCTTCATATTATATAAGATAGTATTGATGCTGCTGTAATGAATTATCTTACCTGAGGATTTATCAAGGTGCTCTTTTATACAGACCATGTACAAGCTGAGCAACAGTGAAAAGATGGCGCATTGACCAGGAAGATTAACCTAACAATTAACTCAGATGTATCAGACTATAATATAAAGACTATAAGACTATAATATACAAAAAACTATAAGACTATAATTAGTCTGTAATTAAACTTCGACCACAATGCAAGCAAAACTTCTACTCGGTACAAAAAACGAACGCTGCCTTCCAAACAAAATTGAGTAATAAATCAAAAACAAATCTGGTAGGTAATCCTCCCTTAGACATGGTGAACACAAACCCATATGGATGCAGCATAACACATGCATGCACACAGATGCAGATTAGACATCCTTCCCAATGCACACTCTCACATTAATGACGTGCTTGTCCTTGATGTGCAGGAGTTGTTGTTGCGCCATGTGCATATGGAGAAGGTTCTGTAGAACGAGCCCGTTCCCCAGCATGGCATTCTGAAACATGGTGAGAACACGGAGAAACATTGCACCCTGTGAGTAAGTGTGTGCAAAGCTCATTAGGAACTAACTTCCTGTGAATTCTGCTACTTGCACTGCATACAGTCATGACTGAGTGTAAAAAGTCCAGAATTTTAGTAGCGGTTCTAAATAACCACATTGTAAGCACAAGGGAATAGATAGTGACAATAGATGAGAAATACAGAAATGATAAGTCTGCGTGCGCGCGCGAGAGTGCGTTTTAGTGAGTAACGTACCTGCTGTGCTTTTCCGAGCTGAAGCAGCGCAGCTGTCAGCGGCGGTCTGACAAAGGGAACAGCCTGAGGACGAAATTTCCCTGCCAAAAAAAGCAACACAGTGGGGCACACCAAAAGTAAAAAGTAGACTTTTTTTTTTTTAAATAAGGTAGGTGACAAAGGTAGACTATGTCAGTGGACCACTGGCTCTTTTTCCTCATGTCCAGTATGGGCCCTAATGGACACTCCAGAATAGGTAGAGAAGTTTAAGATTTAATCATGGGCTATATTTGGCGTGTTCTCCTTAAGCTCTTGCTCGAAGCCCTTCCGCTGCTCATTTATCCTTCTGCCCAACAAAAAGTTCATTTTAATATATGATTAGGATTTCATCCAGAGACGAATCTGCTCTAAGCCACTGAACTCAGCGAGTTTGATAACGTGACCACTTGTGAATATTCACTGAATCATTATGTTGTAGGGGGAAAAAAAAATGATTAAAGGCGTCTCCAAATTCGATCCCTAATTCGCTCATTCAATATTCACTAATTCGATTGTTCTATATAGAGCACTATGTAGGGCACTAGTCAGGGAAACTTCTGAACGGAACAGCACTTATTTGGGGGCACACTGAAAATGCATCACACAGACTGGTGGTCCCATAAACAAAGCATCAATCCTGTTTAAGTATGCTAGTGATATCAGCATAGGATGTGACAAGTATAGACACTCGAGCCACGTTTTCAAATAAATGTTCCTTATTCGGGGTGTAAGGAAGCATTGTGTAATGATGCAAAAAATAAGGCAATGCTGAGCTGGATAATGTGTTTGTGTTTATTATGTCATCTAATGCAATTGCATTTTTCAACACCCGAGGGTGCAATCATACATCATGCTCGTAGATACATATCCCGCTCTCAGGGAAACTCCTTCTGATTTATTGTAATTGGAGGGAAATAAAAATTAGTTTTGTTTAAATGTCTGTAAAAGAAAAGTGCATATTTCGATTTGGTGGTGGTGTGGTTAGCTCTGCCTCCTCACACCTCCGAGATCCCTGGTTCGATGCCGATTCTGGGCTCCGCATGTATCAGTTATTTAGGGTACAGTAAAGCTACAGTAGAGCAATTTGTTTACAATTTTAAACGTCTCTATTTATTAATTTCTATTTATTTATTATTTTTTAATGTTATACAATTTTTACAAAAGTTTTTGTTTATTTTTTTTAATAATACAAGAAAATGTGTACTGTTTTGCATTGTTTAGCCTTAGATAAAAGAATGTTCTTTACTGTAAAAACAATAGTTTGGAGAAAACCATGGAGTGACGCACATGCAGGGAATTCAACTGTCCACTGAGAATTCAAACGACATTACAGAATAGCCAACACTCTAATTAGTCAATACTAATGCATTAGTGCATACTGCAGCCCCACAGAAGAAACAGTTAACTATTTCAGTGGCTCTGTGTGTGTGTGTGTGTGTGTGTGTGTGTGTGTGTGTGTGAGCGTACCTCCACGTTTGCCAGTGTGGTATGGTCTCATAAGGACCTGAAGAGCAGCTGGATTGGTCATGCTGTTGAGAAGTTGGGCCAGATTGGGGTCAGGCAGCAAACCTTTTCTGTTACTCTGCATCTAAGAGAGAAAATTAAGTTATTAGTTTTCATGTTTGCTAGGTTTTAAACATAAGTATAGACTAGCTTTGTGTATATGTGTGTTTGCTGATTTTTACATGAAGCTAATGAACCCATCCATCCACCTATTATCATCTGCTTAATACACATGGGGTTGCGGCCCAGTCGGTAAACACCCAGCAATTGTGGGCGCAAGGGCAGGAACAACTCTAGACAGGGCGCCAATTAATCGTAGGGCTCACACGCAGTCACACACACGGCCACTCATTTTAGAGACATCAAGTAATCTAACATGCATGTCTTTGGACTGTGGGAGGAAATCGGAGTACCCAGAGTAAACCCATGCAGACACAAGAAGGACATGGAGACTCCACACAGAAAGGACCAAGGCTGATGCACCCTTGGATTGAACCCAGGACCTTTTTCTTTTTGCTGTAAGGCAGCGGTGCTACCCACCGAGCCACCATGCTAATAAAACTCTACATTATATTTACTACATTGTATACATATACATTTATAATCCATTCATTCATTGGGGATATGGCTCAAAGCCTCCACCTGCCTGGATATTAGACCTCATGTGATGCTACCCTACTTCTCATGTAGCCATTGTGCTACCGGCTGCACGGGATCAATCCATCTGTTCAACAGACATTTCTGAGTTTAGAAATGTCTGGTATACCCCCACACTCCAAAGACATTCACAAGTTCAACCAGCTTCTCTAAAGTCTCCTAGTGAGAGTGAGAGAGAGTGTTTGCGTGTATCTTGTGTGGAGCTGTGTCTAGGCTTCCCACCATGTGCCCTGTGATACCGGTTAAGACTCAATCCCCCTGCAATCCTGACTTGGATTACACGAGTATGGCAATTCAGTAATTGAAAACTGTTAATGTAACATTAAAACAGCAGATAACGTCTTCCCTGCAGATAAACAACTTCCCTTCTTCTGATTCAGAAAATCAACAAAGCATAATTTGGCAAAGGACAATAATATCTGAATCACCAAATACATAAATATCATCTGGTTATGAGTGTTAGTATGCCTAGCTGTGTGTGACAGAGTAAGAGATCTGATAAGATTTTTGCTTTTCTGTCTCATCTACATTCAATGCATTCGGAAAGTTCTAAAAGCATTTTTTCCTCCTCATGGCTTGTTTTTTTGTTTTGATGTGCATTATTAGTTGTGATGCCTTGTGTGCGTCTTCTAAATCATGTCCAGTCGTCTGAATTGAGCACAAATGGACTCTGATCAAGGTGTAAAAACATTTCATAGATGAGCAAGAGAAATGGGAGGCAACCAGAGCTTAATTTCAATATCAATACTAAAGGGGTCAATACAACCCAATTGCTTCACTGATCACGTCACGCAAGCAGTGATTGGAATTGTCTAAGGTCATCCTCAGTCTTGCCACAGCGACTCCTACCCCAGCCCTGTTATGAACTGGAACCATGTGGAATCAGGGACAGGCTCCAGACATCACTACATAAGTACCTAAATAACAGATGCATGTTGTTTAATGACTGGCCATCGATTGCGTACTTTATATCTAAAACCACAAAGTACTTAATGTAGCACTGAAAATGTGGATTTGAAATAATAATAATGATTGTTTTTTTAAGACACATGTGCCAAAATTATTCAGGGGATTAGCCAGTTTGATAAAATGATCAGTCTTCAGATGTTTAATGTTTGGTGCAGTGGGGTAATGAGGAGCCTGAATGCCTGGGGTGAAGGTATTGTTGTAGAGACTCTGATGTCATAAATGTTCCGGTATTGTGTGCGTTCTCACAAGGAAATAAACAGTCTGGGAGGGGTCATCCAAAATGCTCTTGTATTCTTGATGTTTCTAGTTGTTTTCACTAACTTCTGAAGTGTTGGGCAATCTGAGATGTGGTAATTCCCACATGAGACAGTGATGCAGCTTCTCAGGATGATTTCTATTGTTCCCCCATTGGGATCACAGCAGGTAGAACGATGCGACTAAACCGCACAGGGTTTAAACAAAAAAATATTTTAATAGATGAGGAGAGATACAAAGGAACTGCATTTTCACAGTGCCGTGAAATTCACAGCAGATAAATTGTGGATTGGTTGGGATAATGGAGCTTTGATCGCCTCAGTGACAAACAGGAATAATTAGGAGCTTTTCTTGTTGAGATGGGTGACCTCAACTATATACATACTAAGCATCTTGGGAGTTTTTGACACAGTTGTTGCTGTGCATTTGAATTGTAACTGTTAAATGTTGGTATTAGCTTTTTTCTTCACCTGAAGACAGACTGTTTCTACACCAGTCTGCAAGCCATTTTTCACTCTCTTTATGTGGTGACTAATTTAACCCCCTTTCGCTGACACAGTGCCAATGGTGGTGCCTATTCTGGATCAAGTATGTTATTTTCAATTGCAAACGTGTGCACCTTGCATCTTACATGAGAATGACTTTAGTGGTTGACAGCATATCTCATCACTTGGGCAGCAGGAAAAATGTCAGGGGTAAATGCAGCCGAGTGGGATAGACTAAAGTCTGTCTCCCAATGTACCGAGGTGACAGAGCCCATTTCAGGTTATAATTACTGAACTGCTGGATATCCTGAGTTTTGCTGATCTAGGCCTGTTGAAACCAGTGTCCATTTGCAATTAAACTTTATTAAAACACCTCATGATAAATTGGTGAAAACTGAGGACCAGCACTTACTGAGACAGAACACTGATCAGTGGTCTTAAAGCAAGCAAGAAACCCACTCAACTCCAGAAATTGGTGTCTTTAAGAATCGAGAAACAAGCACGTAAAGGATTCACAGATGACCAGGGTCCAGATATTGTTTTGTATACAATTATCTCTGTATGATCTATCTGACTGTCTGATAGTTCACTCTAAGAACAGTAGTGACACTGACAATCATCAGCATGCTAGTTAATGTCTCAGCTGAGGGTTTAACACCATACAGGCCGTGTTGTGTCAGGGAAATGATAGCCATAGATGTTCTATAAATAAGTGTTTTAGATCTCTGATGCCCCTGGATCACTTGGCAGAAGAAGATTGATGGTTGCACCTGTTAAAAAGCAGTGTCAGTGATTTCAGCACAATGTGCATTTCACATCCCTCTGTCCACAGCTACATTAGCTCGTTTGCATCTCAGTTCCTGGTAACAGTACCCAATTTGCCATTCTGATGCATTGGTATGACATTGGCTGGTCTTTTGAAATCAAATAGGAGCGCATTTTAAAATCGAGTACAACCAGTTCTAGGCGGTACTTAAAAGCTTGACTCTGTGGGGCTAGTCGAAATGTGTGTGCATGTGTGTGTTGGCATGAATGGAAGTAGCTCTGATTTCCTAATTAGATCTGTGATGTCTGCAAGCTGAATGGCTCTAACCCAATCTCACTGCAATACCATCTGCTGCCTAGTGTACCGCAGGGGGTCTTTGCACATGCACGCACATACACACAAAACATACACATGTTCACATTTGCATGTAAACACTCACACATACATGAATATGCTCCCATTTAGGAAGGACAAATCATTTTGGTACCTAATTATCAGTCTGTGTAAAGTGGAGAGGAGAGAGGCCTGGGACTGCAGTAGCAGTACACCAAGCTCCCTCCAAAAAGAAGGGTTTATCCCAATATGCTCTTAGGATGGCAAAGATGAAATTAGGCAAGAAAACAGACTGAGATTGGAAACAATGCAAAATGCACCACAGTCCAAATACATGAACACCACTCTTTTATAGCTTTTAATCACATTTCAATGAATCATTGAAATACATTAATATACACTCAAATAAAACATTATTACACTGTTATATGCATTATATATTATGTGATCACAGTACCACTGTAAACATGTTTACATTTTGTTACTGGCACCCCCTTATCCAGAAAAACACCTACCACAATCTTATAATCCAAGCAACTGTGTGTTAAGGGTCTTGCTCTGGAACTTTACATTGACAGACTGGCAGGAGTAGGATTTCAACCCTGGATCTTCTAGTCAATAGTCCAGTACTGTAACTGCTAGACCACACAGTACCATATAATTTTTATTAAGTCATTTAACAGATGCCCTTGCAATGTTCAATCCATACTTAAGGGCCTTCCTTGCTCAATTGTGGCTGTGGCAGATAGGCAATCCTGGGTCTTGAACCCTTAACCTTGTGGTCTATAGTCTGGTACCTTAACTGTTTAACTGCTGCGCCACCATCAGTCCCAAGCTACTATCTCATGTGCCACGTGTGTGTATGTTAGTGTATTGTGTATATGTGGCAGGATCTGCTGTCAGCAAATGTAATACCACAGTTTTGCTAATAATAGGCTAATAATAGAATACAGATCATTGCTATGGGTCTTTAACAGGACCAGGAATGAAAAATGTGATTAATAAACTGCTATTCTCAACAGAGGACATACACAGCTAACACACACACACACACACACACACACACACACACACACACACACACACACACACACACACACACACACAC
>JAUZST010008172.1:0-13710 GCA_034779995.1 Parotocinclus haroldoi | reverse complement strand
ATTCAAACCATGAACCAGTACTGTTAATCCCATTCAAACCATGAACCAGTGCTGTTAATCCTGATTCAAACCATGAATCAGTACTGTTAATCCTAATTCAAACCATGAACCAGTACTGTTAATCCCATTCAAACCATGAACCAGTGCTGTTAATCCTGATTCAAACCATGAACCAGTACTGTTAATCCCAAATCAAGCCATTGCTGTGTGAGCCCAAGGCAGACCACAGGCCTGTACCCAGCAAGTGTGAGCCCCATTAGACAATAAAACCTCTGTCAGGAGAGCCTATTCCAACCCTCAAGCCTCTTATATACATTCACATCACCAATCTATGTGATTCAAGTACAAGTGATGTCATTAAAACAGCCTCCCAAATGTAACTTGTGTCATATAACATCACAAATTCACTGCACAAAAGAAGTAAGGGCATTAAAACCAAATGGAACCTCAGCAGTTTTTTGCTGTTACTGCAACCCCGTCTTCTGTAGAATTAACTTTATGCTCTAATTTAAACAACCAAGAACTTCCATACACCAAAAAATACTAAAATCTTCGCGGCTAGGTTTTGTGCCAAGAAAAGGAAAACAAAAGAAAAAAAGAAAAAGAAATTTTACGCACAAACTCACACTTGCAATCTAGCAGGAAACCTCATCCATTGTCCATGTGCTATTTTTAAACATTCACAAAAACAAATAACTTTGGTTAAAGGAATGCAAGCAGTCCTTTCACTTTAGGCGTTCATGAATGTGTTTTTAATATATGACAATTCAAATTCAGTATGAGACTTGTATGTGTATGAGTGTGAAGGGAAAAACAAGTTCTATAGTTACTTATTCCAGTGGTCATAACTAAAGACAGGGAAATATAGCCTTGCATATTTCTTGGTTACTTCATCACTACGAAGGTTCACCATGTACTCTAATTCTATTAACAAAGTCACAGTCCTAATCTGCAACATAATAATATTCAAATACACATTCTTCCTAAATGCAGTCTTCCTTAAAGTGGCTGTCCTGCAAATATCACAGCAGAAACAATGAGGAGGAAGATGCATGATGGAGGAAGCATCCTTGTTTGGAGTTGCTTGGATTCAACAGGGCCTGGTCAACCTAGTGCCTGAGAATCAATTCACCTTTTTTTTTTTTTATTCAAACTGATTTCAAATGTCAAAAACAAACTTACTTTACCAAATTCATTTATTTACTACAGGTATATATTGTGTTAAGAATTATAACACTACTGCACATGCAAATCCCAAAAAAGGAAACGACACAAAACCTTGTGTGCACAGCGGTTTCTCCAAAATTGTAAGCTTTTATAAATCAAATATTTACATGTTTATTAGATGAACAGGCTTTCTTGAAGGAAAGTCCAAATCACCCACTCTCCTTCAAACCCACAAACTGAGCACTTGCTGAAAGAAAAAAAGAAAACAAAACAGAGGGGGAAAAAGGAGAGCCTAGAGTGGTCCAGGGTGGGAGGGATGGTGAAAAGGCAGGCCTCGATGAGGCCCGGTTAACAGGCACCTCTTGTGAGGGGCCAGTGGCCAAGGAGGCCCCTTGTTTTTATTAGCTATCCCACACAAATGCAGGGTCACAGTCCTGTGAGGCCCGAGTTCAGCTCTGAACCCCCCACCTGAAACTGCAGCTCTTGTTCAGCTGCTTCTCAATCTTAGCAATACTTTACGTTTCTAAGGCCTGTAAATGGAAATAACATCTCCAGAGAGTATCCAAATTGACCTATTTTTAAACAATAGGTATTTGAATGTACTTAATAATCCAATAACTGCAGATAACAAACATTTGACAAACACTCAGGCAATCAGATAAAGGAAAAATCATTTTGCAAACTTTGCAATGAGTTTATAATCACAAGAAAGTGATGTAAGCTCTAAGCTCTAATATTAATATAACCAAAGATCCTAGAGAAAGACTGCATTTTAGAGTCTCCCGAAACTTGTTAGTCATTTCACAGGTGCTGCATTTATTCATGTAAAATATCACCAGAGAAACAGTGCCTAAAATAAGCCCTTAGAATTAGTAGACCTGGCAACCTTGTTGGATTGTGCTAACCGCTCTGGGACAGCTCTGGACTATCCGGTTACATTTGCGTGCATGTGCAGACTGAGATAACAGAGTGAAGTCAGAATAGGGGTATACCTGAACCGAGAAATCTGATTACAGAGTTAAAATCCAGCCCTCTTTCTCAAATTTCTTAATCTGATTTTTAGGTCTTAATTTGATCTAAGACATCAGAGTACGACATTTAAATGACCACTTGAATGATAAATTGCAGAAATCTTATTATAAAGTGTATGTAAATGTACATTAAAACAATTGTTTTTGTAAAGTTGCAGAACATAATTCCAATAGTTCATTAATGCTTGCAGAAAAGTCATATTTCAGGCAAGGGATGCCCACAGACTATAGTCGATAATGTTTTAGTGTACCTTCTAACACTGCGTACTATCAGCCATCTATCTGTGGTCTCCACACTAACACAACATACAACGCTCCAATGCTTAGTCCAAGCCTCAGTAAAATGGAACGTGTTTTACTTTATAGGAATGAACTCAGAAAATCCAGAGTTAAGTACGTGTGTGGTCTGACATTTCAGATCGTTCTTAATATGATGCTGTTTTCATTTTCAGGCACTCGTTGGCTAGAAATGAACTCATTTTGGTCACTGCTGCTTGTTATCACGTTATTCTTAAGCTGACTGACAGCAGACTTGTAAAAACAGCGCAACAACAGGCTAATCTTTCTGAGTCTTTTATTGGCTCAGGCAGTATGTTTTAAAAGCATTTAATAGGAGTTGTCCGCAGAATTCACTGCTGACTGCTCTATTAGTAAATGTCAGATTTGCAAACATCAAGTAAAGTTTTACATTTGATTTACCAAAGAATGGGCTGATTGACAATCATTAAGCCAATCTCATATCACTTTGTAGAAAGTTAGTAAACCTTATTTTACTATTTCCTTTGCTAGTATTTCTAGAACAAATAATTGAAAGAAGTCTTCATTACAGGGCTGGGTTATTAAACGCAGGGTTTGGTCTCTTACCGAGTTCGGTGCTTAAATAAATAATGGAAAATACAGTAACATGTTGGTATGACCAAGTCTATCGGAAAGCCATAACATTTCATAGCACAGTAGGAAGGAAAATTCACTGGCAAACAGTTTTATGATCAATACAGAGGATCAGACAGACAAAACTCTCAAACTCAAGTGATTTGGTAGTTAAGGTTAAATAGAATTTACAAAAAAAAGTACTACTTACAATAGGACAGGTGCATACACTTACAAACATCATTCAAAGCTTATCTGTAAACACACAAACCGAGATAGAATAGTAATTCTAGAATAGTAATATAATTGATATCCTGATTTGGAATCTGTCTGCTCAAACCACTCCAGGAGGAAGCTTGAGGTGCACTGTAGCCACATACTAAAAACGAACGTGTAAATGCATCCAACTCTATCAAGGTACATCTGACTGCCCATTCCTTTACTACACAAGATCTATCACCTATGACTGGAGAAAGAATAACCAAGGAAACGCAGAGCTGTTGAACATCAGAGACTTAAAATTTTTACAAGTACTGTCACCAGATACAACTGTCCAAATTGATACATGACCACATAGGTTCACCGTATACAGCGTCAATGCTCTATTATTCTTGTTTAACAGTTTCTGGTTCTAAACATTAACTCTCGATATTGCTGCCTTCCTCTTATTGTTTTCGTTTTGTTTGTTTGACTTCTTTAACCTTGCTATCGGCATCGTATCGGCATCATATACATACATACATGCATACACACACACACACACGCACACACAAAAAGTCAATGCCAATTTACAGTAATCGATTAACCTAACATGCATGTCTGTGGACTGTGGGAGGAAACCGGAGCACCCTGAGTAAACCCAGGCAGACACGGGGAGAGCATGCAGACTCCACACAGAAAGGACCCAGGCCGTTCCACCCTGGGACTGAACCTGGGACGTTCTTGCTGTGAGACAGCGGTGCTACCCACCGAGCCACCGTTGCCACCCCTTCCTCTTGGTTTTACAAAAATTACACAAATATTGAAATGTTTTACGATGCAACCATCTTTTAAAAATAAAAACGTAACCCCACTGTGAGTGGGTGGTTCATCTTTTTGTTCTGGCTGACCAGAGGCACATTTGACTAGCTCATTCATGTGGTTAAAATCTTATCCAAGTACAACCCAGAAACAAGATGTATCAAAAGAACAAGTGTAAAAGAGGTCAAAGAATGGGGTCAGGTGGTAGGGACAGAATATGGTGCCAACAGCATGAATCCACAGACCAAACCTTGCGTATTGCGTCAACAATCCAGACTGGTGGAGGTGATGTAATACTGTGGGGAATGTTTGCTTTGAATATTTCCGGTCTGCAAAAAACAAGCAATGTTTGAATGCCACAGCACGTAGGAGTATTGTAGCTCACCATATCCATTTCTTCATGGCTACAATTTATCCATGTGGTGCTCCCAGTGACTGGGTTTAAAAAAACATGAGGAAAGAAAATGCTGCACTGGCACTTACTTGTGCATGATGGCCTTCCTGATAACAAGGCCTTCCTCCAGGTCCGCTTCATTAGCCATGAAGAGGAGTCGCTTCCCTGTTCCGTCCACTCCCACAAAGTCCCGCTGCTCTCCTGCCACGACACATTCCCGTTCAGTACATCAGTACACTTTCACGTTCTGCTCACAGTTCAGGAGTGGTTCCAAGTAACAGGAACATACTATTCCCACATAGATCCCTATGATCCCCTAAAACTGCTAATGATCAAGGCTTAAAAGGTACAAGTAATCCCAAGATTAGCCAACCAGTAACAACAACTTGTCTCTTTCCCATTAAGCTTTACTTCTAAGAATCTAAGAAAAAAGCATAGGTTTTATAGTTTGTATTTGCGCAATAACAAAAACATTTACATATATAAATAATGTGTAATGGCTTTATACTGGTATAATGGATTCTGTCTCAGTAATGATACTTATAATAAACAACAAGCAGGAATAAAAATAGCGTATGGTATATACATTACTGTGAAAATGTCATCATTAGATTAGCTATATCCGTGTTTTAGCAATAGGTTAAAGGCTTATTTATTATTATAAAGGCTAATAATTACTGCTCAGCCTCTATAATAGAACACATCAAGTAAATAAAAGACAATTTGTCTGACAACCTTAAAACAATAAAAACAATAATTACCAACAGTGGTAATTATTTAATGTGTAGAAGAAGCATCTTGCAGCTTCATCAGGATTCAATGTTGACTTTTCTACAATCTGAAAACGCTTCAGGAATGGTCTTTTTGTGAGGGTAGCAGCCAAGAAACCACTTTTTTTAAGAGTGTGCAATACAGTACATGGAATTATGAATGGAGGTTAGTAATTTTTGGATCTAAACATTGACAGTCTTACATAGGGTCATTAGCCCATTGCTAAAACAACAAATCTAATGGTGGCCTTAGCCTTCTGCTTGTACTGTGTTTACTAGTCAAAGAAATAGTACCTGCTTTCTTATTTCCCTTCTGACCAGGCACCGTCTCTGTGAACTCGTGCACTTTGCTCATGAGCATAGCAAGCGTAGCATTGTGGGCGCGAAACAAATCCACAACTTCGTGCAGCGCTACATCCGTGATCAGATCACAGCTCACCACCAGAATGTCCGCCTGGAGAGAAACGACAGCATTATTAAACTCTGCCTAGAATTACATACTTATGCACGCTCTGCAACATATGGTTTATTGTAAATTTGGGATTATTTGATTTTCCAGAAATATTTAATGTTTGGGAGGAGGATACATGGGGATGCCAGAACATCATCATTGAGGTTAATTAGTGAGGTTACTGAATGTCTCATATTTCTAGGGAAGTTGGATGAAGGTAATTATGCAATCACTTAATAGAATTTGCTACTTGAAAAATCTCAGGCAAGTCTTTGGTCAGCATTTCAACAATGATCTTTAATATTCATCAAGCTCTGCTAGAATGAAAATCAAAGACAATGACTATGAATATGATTAAACCTTCATGACACCTTATGTGTGTTTACATGAGTTGGTGGCAACTATTGCTAGTAATAGACTTATTAAAGGTTTACACTTCATCACCCATGTTTATACATTCCAAAAACTGTCAAGGCTTGTGCTACATCTTTGGGTTAGACTAAGGGACTCTGACGTCTATGAGAAAAGGTTCTGATATAACAAGCGCAGCCTCTGTACTGTGCAAGTTTCCATCCCCAATGCCAGAGTAACCAATTATGTTGAACTTTTGTTACCCAATAAAAACAAAGTCACTTAAATACTGTAAGTATTAAAGCTCCATTGTTTAGCGCTAACTTTCAACAGATTAAACATATGATAATAAAGTTAATATACAAACAGAAACGCGTTTAAACATTTGTTCACCCATTTGGGGTTGGCATGACCTACATAATCCCCGTCACTTATAAATATCCCTAATTATGCCCACAGAGAAGTAACGAGAATTTGCAACCCACAAATCAGTCGAGGGAGAGAATTTTTGGCTGGACAGGAGATGAACCCCTGTACTAGAAAATCAAATGTCATGGATGAAGGAAAAAGTTGCACGTTTAATATTTTCAAGATGAAGAACACACTTCCCCATGTTGCCCACACACAGCGCAAATTGTTTAAAATTTTGAGAACTTTATTAACAAAAAATGTAAAGGGGAGGGAAAAATTCTGTGTTCTATGGACTGCTAAATGTTGGTTCAGGTACATCTCTCAGTCTAATGCATGAGTGTGAGGTTGGCGAATACCAGGAGAAATTGACCTGCATAACTGTGCAGTGACCAATGTAAAGTTTGAAGGAAAACAAAACATCACAAAGCAAGGTGTATTAGAAAGGAGAGGTGACATCATCAGTGCCTGATCTCACAAACACTCCAGAACCTTGAAATGCTTTAAAACGTTTTCTCAGAAAAGTTTTAAAGAACTGTTATATACTGCTCACAGAAATTATGGGATACTTCAAAATGAAATATCCCATAACCATAATCAGATGTATTGTTTAATAGTGTAGCTGCAAATGGGGACCAAATCCACATTAATGCCTATTAATTCAGAATATCATAAAAGCTTATGTAGGTGTAATGTACAAGTGCCACAATGCTTTTGTCTATACAGCGCATGTGCGAGCCATTCCACCAAATAGATGCCATATCCATCCCCAGGACATTAGAAAGGTGTCCTGCACAGTTATGCAATTCCATATTTAAGGTATATAATTCAAAACAAACTCTACAGAACGTTAAAAAATAGTATTGTTAGCTGTCCCTTGCTCCTAACATTACACTTTCCAAACTATTAAAATCATTCATATAATATTTTTTTCATTGTCACTCCATATCCCATATTATGGATTTCATTGTAAGTCCATAAAAATTATCTTTAAAATACAGATTTGAGTCATGTCCCCCGGTTTTCACTCAGTCCGGTTACATATATAAACCAACATATATCCTCTTCTGAAGATTATGGAACATACTGGAGAATCGCCAGTTTTCAGTGTAATTGGCCTCGGACAGAGCCATACATGAATAACACGCTGGTTTCATTTACATTAATTCACAATTCAATTGTGTTTTAAACACAGTTCCAGGTTTAAACTGTGTGTTTGTTTATAAGACAGGCCAGTGTTAACTCATGCTGATAACAAGGACGTGTTAAATTTCAGTTGTGCTCCAAAGTGCACTAAAGAGTCTCTTCCTATATAGTGCAATACTAGTGGGAGAGCAGTAAAATGGTGCTGTTTGGGTTACAGACATTTTTTAGTGTTCTAGTTTTTCACAGTGAGTGTGTTGTTTTCAATGTGCATGACAAAAGTAAGCAGCGGAGGAATAACTCAGAAAAATAAGACATTTAAAGCAACACCACCTCACTGAATATTTGGAATATGCCTAACTTTGCTGAGAGTGCAGAGCCAGACACAAGAATGAATCTGCTGCCATGTTTCTTTTTAATGGTAGAAGTTTCTAGTCAAATCGCACTTTGGCAAAAATTGGAAACGGCCAGTCATATACACAGCTCAAACAAATTCGGGGATATTTCAAAATGAATACGAAGAGGATCCTATAAGAACTGCTGGACAAGCAAGTATCAAAAACGTGACATAGAAATGGATAAAAAAAAAAAAAAAGAAATTCCTAATCTAACACTTGCGTTATAATGGGATTAAATCTGGTGCACATATATAGAAGCCCAACTGTTAAGTGTAAATTAGGGAACCATATATTATTGATTATGTAATGTTATATGGTTTACACTGACTAAAATGAATGCTTATCGTACATGCACAAATTCTGTAACGCCTGCTCTGATGCTTCATAAAGACTCGTCGGGTCATGAAAAGCCCCCCCACTCCGTGTTATTTCTCTTGACGACAGTCACAACAAAAGAAAGGTTTATAACATCACGGCGTAAATGACGTGGGAGCAGCGGCAAAGGGGCGGGAGGACAAGATGCTTCAGTAATACGTTGCTCAGGCCTAGTCTTCATGTGTGCGTGCATATTATACATGTATATGAGCCAGCGCAGGCATGGAGGGGAACCCGGCGATAAATCGTGCTTGCTCTTGCCATTGTTTCTGTTTGAGTTCTCTGGTTCCCATCTGGCCTGCCCATCTAGGGCCCATGGATAAATAAACGGGGGAGTGCAAGTGGTGAAAAAACTGCCTGTTTAAAAAAAAAAAAAAAAAAAAAGCCTGGCTATGTGAGAGCTGCATGCTTCATTGGGGAGGCCATGCAGTGATGCGCTAGCTCCAGTTTTCTCCCACTTTCTCTCGATCGTTCCCAACAAAAGACACGTTCTCCACACATAAAGATGGGCCGAGGCTCGATTGCTTGCAACTACAAAATCATTCCAACAGTTGGATATAGGCAAAAGGTCAATATACATTCTAAATGCATGGGAACCAGTGACAACCAGGCAAAGCATTAAAAGTGAAAATTCACAGATTTTAGTAAAGTTATAAGCAGGAGCTCAAGCTACACTGGTAAGTATACTGCTGAGAAAAAAATAGGGGACACTTCAAAATATAAACTATCATCATGAAATATCACCAAATTTCTTGTGAGCAGTGTAATTAATTAGTGTAATTAATCCTCACCTTACATGTGAGTAATAGCAGCATTTTGCAGCTTTAGTAGGATTCAGAGTTGATCCTTCTGCATTCTAAGGAAGCTTGATCTGGAATGGACTTTTTGTAAGGTCAAGAAACCACTTTTGTTTAGCAGAGAAACAGGGTGACTGGGCTGAGCTATACTAAAACTGGGACTGGGATGAAGTTCAGGGGAAGAGAGTATAATAAAATGGTGAATCTAAGTTTCAAATTTTTGAATCCATTAACAAACCCCTCGCTAAATAACATTTCTGATGTGAGACAATTACATTTTTAATCTCACAAAATCAAACTAAGATCAGAAAATAAAGGCTATATAATACAAGCCTAACAGGCAACACAGTATTGTCAGTCACGTTGGTTCATCCTCAACTGAGATGCTATGCAACTACAAATGCCCTTCCCACCTTTAGGCTCGATTAGGGTTAGTTTATACACTGCTTACAAAATGGGGGATATTTCATCATGGGATTAGGGGTGTGCCATATCGTATCATTCGCAATAATACCAGTATAATTTTTCAGACGATATAAAACATCCATATTGTGATATTTCAACATCTTTATGTAACGATTTAATGCATTTACACAGAGTATGGCATATACTCAGTAAGTGACTCATAGGCAGAGCAACAGATTTGGTGGAAAGTGTTTCTGCGGCGAAGAGGGTTGTCTCAGAAAGGGAGCGACTTTGGTAGTGCGGAGGTGGCTTTGGTACAAAATATCAGATTTACAATAAACTACAGTGATATGTAATCTATGCAACAGGTCCGTAACAACAAATGAAGGAAACACCTGATTACAATGAAAATAAAAATGCAGCAAGGTGAGGTATTTTAACTTTGTTGCAATTGCATGTTGTTGAAATATATCACCAAATATATCCCAATCACACAAATACCCTAAAATATTGTGATATTATTTAAAGGGTCATATATAAATATCCCACCCTTATAGGGGTGTATATATAGGGGTGTATATATATATATATATATATATATATATATAGGGGAGTCCCCTAATTTTTGTGAGAATATAGTTGAGCTACAACTCCATGAGGAGCTGTGACAGTAGAATAAAGCATGTTCCCATTTCTAGATTTTCTCTGCCAAACCAGCAACACCACCTGTCTCATGTATCTACAGCGTAAAACCAATTAAAACCCAAACTTAACACAATGTATATAAGTCTATAATCAGTTTAACCTGTGCAATGTAGCCCTGACATAGGTGTTACACACAGAAGGTCACTCACAGGACCTGAATCTAGTTTTATTACAGATACTAAAACTAAATAATATTTTTAAATATTAGTGTTGAAATCTACTACTTTAAACTGGTTAGACTTCTTGATGCCACGAAGAGAAACTAAAAATCAATTAAAATAAACAAAAATCCATTAGCACAGACATTTCCTCAAAACTACAGTCTGTGAAACTGGTAATTATTTCAAATTCATCCCTCTCAAGATATGAAGATTAGTTGGATGAAAAAACAGCATGATCTTTACAGGCACTGTTTAACACCCGAATTCTGTTCTGTTATATAGGTTGCTGACTGCATTTGACGTTGGCCTATTTATGCTTCTGTAATGTGAAAATGAAGATTTGTTCATAAGAAAACTGCATGAAAACTGCAAGCAAACGCTATGTAAACACTACCATCTACACAACATAAACTATTATACACGTAACACCTTTTGAATTGAATGCATATGTACAGCAATTATGAACTACAATAATGTACTGTTTAGACTCCGTCCAAGCCCAAGCCCAAGCCATGAAACTTAGAAGGACGATATGATGGACCTGATACTTTTGCTTGAGGGAAGTCAAAAATGCATTGATGGACAGTATTACAAACAACACAAGATCAGCCAGATGAAACAGACACTTAGCAAATGTGATCGAGATAATAGGTTTTTAAGTATATATATATAAAAATAAGTATATAAGTATATAAGTATATATATATATAAAAACGGGTTTCTAAGTGCCAGTCCTAAGCATAACGTAATATAAGCTAACAAACAAGCGAGCACACGACTGGTAAACTCCCACCTCTGCCCGTGATTTCACAGCGTAGATTGGTTGTTGTTGTCTCCACCCGTTTACAACATCCAGATTTTAAAGAAAAAAAAAAAAGAAAAGCTACTTTAAGCCCTTGGCTATTAAATCAAATGAACAAATGACATTGTCCATCAATTTGAACTTTTTACACTTACTTGAGAGTATTTCAAATATTAAGGCAAATATTTTAATTTAATACGTTACTTTACATTTTGTTGGTCAAGTTCTATGTTTCCTGATTCTGTCTGAATTCATGTATGGAAATCATTATATTGGAATAGTGTGCAGAAGACTCGAGTCTTTGTGTGTCCTGAGTACAGATGTGTGAAAGATTACATTTCATACTGTATAAATCTCATACATTCTGTCATTTAGCCCACGCCATAGTGACATGAATCTGATTATTACATTATTACAGTTTAAGATAATTTAAATTATAGGCCTTGCTGAAGAACAGTCTCAAAGAGGTGAGACTTCAACCCTGGGTCATGATCCAGCACCTTAACCACAGTCCCACTACGCTAATAGGGGGAAAATGATTATGACGATGATTACATTACAGTGATTATGATTACAATGACGATGATTGCATTCAGTTTCCTTAGATTAAGAAGCAACAAATTTCACTGTCTGTGTTTGTGATATTTGTTTTATAATTAGTATAATGTAGAAGTGTGTGAAGGAACACTACCATAGGTCGTTCCTTCCTGCCGCTGTTAAATCCTACAACATGCACTGTTATAAACAGACCACGGAAACGCACACAACAGACCACAGACACACCACAATGTGCAATACTCCTTCATTGTGAAATCAAATCCTAATACGTATACGTATTAACCTGTAATGTTTTATAAAGAAATTTATTACTTATGTTTATAGTTTTCTATTTTTCTTCTATTCATATGTATATTTTTTCATACAGAGTGCCTTGCTATCCCTTAGTTGTTGTAAAATAGTGTATTTCCTCCCTGTGGGACTAATAAAGGTTCATCTTAAGTGTTGTGAATTTCCATAAATTAACATGCTTTGTCATTAGGGATGTTGTGTAGATGGGAGCGTGATTTGAGCATTTCTGGCAAAGTTACGTATAGCTTGCAAGCAGTTTTCTTATAAATAATAATAATAATACTCACTCTACACAGCTCACAAAATTAGGGGATATTGTATTAATAGTATCAATATATTACTTTTACATTATATTACACAGTAACATTTTTTTTGGCGCTCCGTTCCCCTCTGACAGGCATACACGCACACCCAGATATGCAGCAAATGTGAGGCCGCTCAATTAAAGTCTCTGCAGAAGTGACCACTCAAAATGACAGGCTTCTATTTTTGAGAAGTACATGTGCGCACTCAAGGCAGACGGACGGGCATCCTCCTTCTGCATGTCATGCCCTGGTCATGTTGATGGGGGTGGGGGGGGGCATTTATATCAGCAGTTCTGAGAGCGAAGGAAAGGAAGAGAGGGGGATGGGCAAAGCAGAAGTGAGCAGAAGGGTGGGAGGTCAGGCCACCCACACACTGCTGTAGTTCTGCCTGACTAAACCCCCGTGGGCGCTGCCAGGTGAGACCACCCAGGAGTAGAAGAGAGGAAGCAGGGAGGAAGAGGGGGAGTGAGAAGCGCAGTACACATAAGGAAGAAGAGTTTAAACTGGAAGACAGAACTGAACTGTGATTAATTACAGTTAAAATCACTAAAGTTTAATTTTCACTAGAGGGGACTATACCATAATTGCTGCATAGCATTATATCAGAATTCACCAGTGTTAAGATGCTACAGAGAATCTGGTAAATCTGAGACTGGCTCGGCTTAGTTGATTGTTTTAATAAATAGTATCACCCAATTGGAGAACTGATGTAAGAAGTGGCTTTATATAGATACAGGACGAACAAATTGAGTTGAGTGTTGCGATTTTTTAATACACTTGTACAAATGCCTCAAAATATATAGATAGATATATAGATATATATATACACACACACACATATATACACTGTTTGGCTCAGTTCCTAGCTTCATATATATTATTAGCAATTATATACAAGATGTTTTCATAATAGAATAAACAGCCAAAAATATTAAATATACAGACTTTGGGAACTGCATATACAGCAATAAGAAAACTTAAACAGTCTAACAGAATTGAATATATATTTTTCACAGATCTGCACTGATGGACATTTATAATCACATTGTTTAAAGAAGGTTTGGATTTTGTTATTTCCCCTAATTGAACCGGCGTGTAGTTTGAAATAGTTTGTGTAGTTCGAGTTGTTTACTTGTTTATTATATGTTTTGGAAATAACTGCAATTCTAGATGTTTGTGCCTGACATTTAAAAAGCAATACACAGTTGCATGCTGCAAACATTTAAGCAAATGCCATGACTCAGAACAAAACAAGATTTGTGGTATATTTAAATTAAAAAAAAAAATATATATATATATATATGTATG
>JAUZST010008171.1:0-13710 GCA_034779995.1 Parotocinclus haroldoi | reverse complement strand
ACCAGATAGGGATCCTGGGGATTTAGCGAGACTAGGAATGGTCTCGCGAGATCTCCCGGGGACCCTATCCTAACAGTATACACACAGATGACTTTATTCGGCACACTACCTTGTTTTTACACTCAATGTCAATTTAATTTAGTTCCACTTACAATATAGATGCACTTTGTAGTTTTACAGATCGTAATCAAATCTGTTTCTCTACACTTCCCACCACAGATCAGCTACTATTTTAGGTGGCACTGCAATGACACAGAAGTAGTGGTGGTGTGTTAGTGTGTGTTGTGCTAGTATGAGTGGATCAGACACAGCAGTGCTGCTGAAGTTTTTAAGTTAGTTTAGACACATCTGATATATTACAGCACTTTGTAGGTTTAAAGACAAATTATTATTTGTGAGAGACAGTATCTCCTCGGTTGCTAAGAGGATGTTGCCTACAGGGTGGTGGCTGGACATTTGGTTGGTGGGCTATTTTCAGTTCATCCGGGTTCAGTTAGTGTTTTAACAGTCCAGCAGTACCAACATAACCCACCATTACACATCACCAGCATATCAGGGTCACTGCAGTGCTGAGAATGACCCACCACAAAATAGTGGCTAATCTAATATTACAGAAAAGAGGAAAGGGCACTAACCAAGGGTATTGTCAAGCCAATGGACAACATTCTGTAATTGTACGTTAAATAGAGCACATTGATTTGGTATTGATATCAATGGGTTAACTTCAGTGGTAATGCTAATAATGCTTGTAAGTTTTAAAGAAATACATTAAAAGTATTACATTAACAAAGTTAAATAAACATCGCTATTAATTAATAGTCTAACTCACAATTTCATTCACTTGGGGTGCAGTTTAAAATTGCCTGGGAGTCTAATTTTTGGGCTACAGTAGTTTTACAATTAACCGTGGTCTAGTTGGATAGTATTTATCACAGTTTGAGTCCCAGCCAAGCTCTTCCCTGTGGAGTTTACATATTCTCACTGTGTCTGTCTCTAAAACTCTAAAGTATCAAATTAGAAGTTTTACTGTCATGGTGATATACACCACTGAAATTCTGTTGTTTAAATAAAATGACAATGAGACTGAATTACAGACATAATAAATACAAAACATGAAATAATATACAAAGCCACATAGAAAGCAGGTATGCACCAACCAATGTTTGAACCATTTCTGGTCTCATTAACGTCTGTAGTTACCTAAGGCTATTATCCATGTTCTTAAACTTATTTAACCCATATATTACATTGCCAGATATCTTAGCTGTTGTAGTACAATTGTAATTTCACACATAAAAGCAAATACATATTATTTATATTTATTTAGGTCTATTAAAGCTGTGGTAAATACATGCAGCATCAGCATGAGCAGACTGAATGCTGAGCAATGTTTGACTGCGGTGTCACATCTTAAAAGTACTGAGATCATGATGATAATTAGCATCAGGTGAATTATAAGTGAAAAATATGCGGCCCGCAGTACTAGAACCACACATAGATTGTGGGACAGTAACGGATCAATGTTTACTTGAGATTTGTCTCTGTTTGTGGCGGAAAGCTGCCACACTGCTGGGTGAGAAACAAGCAGGGGAAGAATTTCTGTCTTTGTAACACAGCCACCAGGGTTAAATGTGCTTTTTGTCACAGTTTCTGCATCCTTCTCTGTCTGTTTCCTGGTCTCTTCTGTGATACTTGCTGGTGTCATGCATACAACAGTAAATACAGTGCATCTACCACAAGACCGTTCCCAATTCCACAAAGGTGTTTATTAGAGAAATGAAGTCGGTGAAATGTGCAGCCACTAAAATTATTTTACTCATCCTAAGTAGTAAAAAATAGAACACCATGGCTATTTGATATGGTATTTTGAGCAAGGTCCAGATCGGAATAAAATGCAATTTCACTAATTGTTTTGACATTAAGTGACACATACCTGCCCAGAAAAAATGTACTGTGAAATGTCATAGTAAAACATTATATTGCCTGATGTGAACTTAATGTGAACTTTTAAAGTTTGATCATAAAGTTCACAGTTCTACCATGAATTTTGATGGTAAAATGGACAAATATCATAGTACAACTGTTAACCTGGTTGACTATAAACTGACCATAAGTTATTTCAAAGTTCTTATATGGTTTTTTATGGTAATTTGGCCACTTCATGGTTTTACTGTCAAATTTCACAATACATTTTTTCCTGGGTGTATACATCAACATTTAAACCAAATTCTACACTTATGATGGGGTGCTGCACATATGGTCAAGCTGTTTTTATTGCACATTTAACTGTGATGATGTTTGATAGTGTCTTTATTTGATCTAAGTTTTAGAAATGATATGGCTTTTGTAAAGTGGCCTATTAGGCCAGGTAAGTGTAGTGCTTCCAGTTGGTATGAGGGTGAACATGCTTTTGCTGAGATAGTTCGAGTCCATAACGATTCTGGCTGCTCTTTAGGCTGTGCTCTCCATATATGTTCTCGACGGCCAGTAGTTCCTATTATGCTGGAATGGATATTTCGATAAATGCAGTTCAATACACAACAATTCAATCACACTCAAGTGCATTTTTATGTCCTACGTGATTGGCCATGTTATAATAGACACCCATCTGGCAGTGTGTTGGACATCCACTGGCCTTCTGCACTGCAGGAATTCATCATGGCACAGAGTCTACTATTTGTTGAAATCATTCTACAAGAATATTGACCCATGCTGACAAGATAGCTTCTCAGAGTTGGCGCAAATTAAATGGAGGTTCTGACTTGCTCTGAACACTCTGTTCTAATTTGTCCTAAATAAGCTCTATAGGATTAGGATCTGGAGACTGTGAAGTTCAGGCTATGTTTTTGCACTGCTCAGTAAGACAACTTATTCATTCCTTTTCCCACTGGAATCTTAGGGAAATCTTGTCTGTTTCTCTTAGACAGCAATGACACCGAAACTGGTCATCTGCTGTTGTAGGCCAATGAATGATGAAATTTTCATACAGACATGCCAATTGGAGTCCCACCATCTGTTCATCACAATGTTTCTCGACATTGTCCTCTGAACAATTTTGTAGAAAAATTAATTGTTTATGTCCACAGGATCCTATTTTGGCGGATGTTTTTCCTTGATCACATGATTTTCATTATGCTTGTGACACCATGAGAAAACAAAAAAACAGCTTGGACGTTTTTAATACACTGGCTGAGGCTAGTCTAGCACTGATGACCGTGTCTTGTTTGAAGTCACTAAGATTGCTTGATTTCCACATTCTAATGTGGTTACAGACTGAAATTGATCCACAAAAAATTATTCACTTAATTTTGTTGCACACTCCAGGGTCATAAGTCTAATTTCCACGCAGCATATTTGTAATTATGACTGGGCAGTTGTCCAAGAGAAAGCAGGTCTGGACATGGCCAAACAGAGCAGGGCAGGGCAAGAAAGGGCAGAAAAGGTACAGTGCAATGAAATGTGTGTAAATGGGCCACAAAGCAGTTGCTTATGATTCATAAAAAGGCGTAGTTGCACTTGGGTATGCCAAAAGCAACAGTGTGAAGAAAGTAACTGAATTTGCAGGTGTATCGAAGCGCACTGTGGCCAAAATCCCAGCCTACTGCGTCCATATCTGTGGAGGTGTTACATGCATTTAGGGACATTTTCATAGCAGGTGACTACTTTTTGTCCAGAGAGTATATTTGTTGTATACTATATGACAAAATTCACTGCAATGCTTTTCAGGAAAATCAATGGAAAAGAAAGGAGCAATCATTTTAACAATAGAATAAAGCAATAACAAATAGGTAAATCAGTGCATTTAATTGACTGCATCTCTGGTTTATATGGCTTATAAACAACAATAATCAGACTAGACTCTAGGCATTTCAGACTAGGCATTTACTTGTGGCATAATCGTATAATATACATGACTAAACAGGTTTGTGCTAGTATACACAAATAAAAACAGACAGACAAAGCACAAACTTCGTATATTACAAATTGTACATCATGGGTGAGCCAGTTTTAAGAACAACCAGTAAACAGAGAGCTTGACCGTGACGGCCTGGGGTTTGAATGGCAAGGTAGATGCTGAGGAAAGAAAGAGATAAAACATAGGTTATGTGACAGAAATAAAACCACGATGCAGGTGCCTGCCGGGAACCTTTATTCAGTTCGAACAGGAAGTTGCAGATCCTTTTAAAACACGAGCAGGGAAAGCATACTGTCTTGTGTCAGGTCTTCGCGAATGCCATTTTATGTGCGAGTGTGCTAAAAATAGCGGCCTTGCATCTACGTGCTGTGACTGCCGAGTCAGGAATGCTGCTACCAGGCTTTTCCGCTTGAAAGCTTGCCACTATCTGAAGACAGCCTGAAAACAAAGTAGTACAGAGCTTTTGTTCTTGCTCATGCTTAGCTAAGCCGAGCAGGGAGAGGTTAGGAAATTTGAACGAGTGTGGATTTGTATCATTCGGCACACCACGAAAGTCCAGTGAGGCAGAATCGCTCTGATATGTAATGATTTTTAGTTATTTCATTCAGTTTTTTTTCCTGAGCTAATGTGATCCATATCTGAACCGAACAGGTCACTGAACTGTCCTACTTTGAACTGCCCTATTTAACCATAAATACGTTCCTGCATAAATTAAACCAGACTGTTGTAATGAATTTTGTTCCAACATACATTTGATTAGTCAATGTTACACCCCTATTGTAGGCAATGATAAGATACTAGGCCACTTTGAAAATATGAACCAATGCACTTGTATTGTATGGATAGGAAAAACAACCTTGCAAGCTATACAGACATACTAACACTGACAATTAGAGTCAGTGGAATATCAGACATGAGGCACTCTGGCACTTGGGTGGTACAGTGATAATTTAATAGATATCTACTGTGAGGAGCCAATTTTGAAAAAGCAGGGATACAAAGTAGAAAGTAGGAGAAAGTAAAAAAAAAGAATAACTTTAAAATTGGCGGCCGTTGAAAAAGATCGTCATATGAACAGCTATTGCATTTTACAATGACATAAAGCAGATCACACAAGTTTAAAATGTTAAGTTTCTTTAAAAAAAAAAATAAAAATAAACCAAGCAAATGCACACATGATGGTAATGCAGTTTATGTTCAAATCCAAGAAGGGTATAACAATAATCCTTCATTTGCAGGCACTAGTTATATTTAATGTAATACATCAATACAATATATAATACGTAATATAATACATGTAATACAAAAAGGTGTATTATTATTATTATTATTATTATTATTATTATTATTACTACATATATACAGATTGCAGAAAAGCTGCATTGATTATTATTAAAATTTTATGTTTAAATGAAAAGGAAGACTAACATTTAAACAGTCAAATGAATACCTAATGGTAATGGTAATATAATAATTATTATATTATTATTATTATTATTATTGTTGTTGTTATTCCTATCAGACATTGTAATACATTATTGTCAGTTTATTTATTTATTTTACTGTTGGTACTTAGAAGGTGCTAGTCTTAGTGATGTTTATTACTTTATTATTAGTACCACCCATCTGCTGTTCACACCCACAGTCTCTAAATCTTTGAAACTATTGGAACCTGTGTTGCTCTTCCCCCACTGCTCACAGCAATGAATAAAATGGGAAAGGGACAATAAGGGACACCGGTAAGGTCCTTTATAATATTATTGATATGTACAGATCCATTCTAATCAATCATCTGCAGTAAGAAAATGCTTGACAAGACAAAGCACTTTGTTTACTGTAGCATGCATTTGTGATCGACTTTCCAAGAAAATGTGCCTTGACAATACCATCTGTTTATGTAGGTGGCTACTAAAAAAAATGCGGACTGCTATACATCCATTGCACGTTAGGTAGGAAATTGCCTTTTCTTCAACCTGTCCTCCCACTACTGCTTTTCCACCCAGTAATTTTCAGCTTTTGAATTTCAATAGGCAGAAAAAAAAACATGTCATCCAGCTCATGAGCACTAATGGTGGATATTTAATAAAACAAGCTGGTAAAAGAGCTGCATATTGAAATAGACATGAGCAAAATCCATGCGCAACCAGGTTCCATTACTTAAAGGCCATTTGCTAATAGACATTCACTACACATGCGTCGTAATTAGACTGCTAAAAAAATTTCAACATAAGGAAATATCCCCTAATTTGTGTGAGCAGTGTATATCTAAGCAATTTGGACAGTGGATTTAAGCAAATGAAAAAAGTGACTTGTGCTCTTCTGCTCAGCGTAATTTAGCATTAAAGTGTATAAAGATCATAAAGACTTTATAAGACTTTATCAAAACAGGCTCCATGTGTATGAAACATTATATATTTACATTATTACATTTATACATTTAATAATACGCATATGGTGTTATTATAGCTAAAACAAATGATATTTATGTACAGCATCGCTTTGTCCTTTGTCTTTAAACTGGTATTTAAATTGGTGTAAGAAACAGAAAAGGCTTTTTGCCTTTATTTTCTTTTTTTCAATGCTTTAACCACAACCATGTAATAATCTCTATGTGTTTTCTTCATACTGATGTAATTAAGTGCCAGGTGATCCTTCCACCAGCTCAATCAAGTTTATACCTGTAAATAAAACTAGGTCTTCATAGATTTAAGAGCATCTTTGAATGTGTGATGGGATCTATTGTAGTAATATTGCATATCTAAGTTGGAAAATACAACAACAACAACAACGATGAAAAAGCATTATTCTTATCTGGTACCTGCTTTTGTTCATTGATGGGCCACCCTGGTAAACCATTTGGTCAGAACTATCAACATATAGTTTTTGTTTGTGTTGAGTGTACATATGTGAGGACATATGGCTCTGTCAAAAGCAGGCACTTCTTGCCAGGGCAGGCAACGAGCCACAGCCAGGTGAAGCCAAAAAATCAAAACCCTTTCAAAAGTGAGACCTCCAAAAATATATTTTTCTCCAAAATCTCACTTTTAAAAGACCATACTCCTCAACCAAGTGTCCCCTCTGTTCATTCAACAAATAAAAAAGACATCTCTCACTTGCCAAAAAAATGAAATAAATAAATAGATTGATATTCCCACTAAACTATTTAAACCATGTCTTTGAAAAGGAGCTATTCATAAAAATAACCTAAGAACAGTGAAAAGCACAGAAAATGTATCAGTTTTACAAACGTCCTATTGGAGAAGCACAAAAAAACCCTAAAAATTTCCCTTTCGATGTAATCTTTATAAAAACACATTTCCTCCAAATAGATATAGATGTAGATATTTGAAGTTTAAAAGCCACAACTTGGTCAGTTTCTAACAATTATTTCAGTTTTGTAAAGCATTCAGTCACTAGTTTTAAGTGACTTTGTGTTCTCTATTTTGCCAGAGCCCCTTGCATCGGTTATATGTAATTATTTTTAAGACAAGTTAATGCCATTAAAATAGAATGATTATAGAAAAGGTAAATTATATAATAACAATAATATTAAATACCATCTTTGGATACAAATTCTACATTTTAAGTAAATATTGGTAACTATTAACACAGGACCTTGTAATCCATTATACATGTACAGCACTGTGCAAAAGTCTTAAGCCACCACTGAATTTGTTGTATTGGCATTGATTAAATGATCATATATAACATCATCAATGCTTGCATTCAAATCTTTATGAGCTTTAGAATATCTTTCCTTTTTTTAGAATATCTAACATATCTATTCAACATTTTGCAAGTTTCAAATTGGCGTCCTTGTGAAGCTGGCAGATGCTGGCGTTGCTCAAATGTAAGGTGAAGTCACAATAAATACCACTGTTGCTTAAAGAAATGTTTTTTATATTTTAAATATAATTATATTTATTTTGGTTTATTTGTACTGCATACGACCCCCCCATACTTGTATTCTAAAAGAGATTAATCTCAGAATAAAATATGGCAATTGTACCATTGCTGAAACAATATTATATTTTCTGTGGATCACAGACACACAAAAGCATCTCTTACAACTGTAACTGGGAACTGAGTTCTATTTTGGAGGAGGTTTGCTCTGATTATTTTTCGAAGGTTATTATTGCAGGAGCACTCTGGTGACACAGAGGCTATTATCTGGGGATTTAGGTTACATGAGGGGTGCCATGTAGCCGGGTGTGACATCACACTGACACATGATTAGTGTGGAGGAAAGGCTACGAACAGAGGGTTCATCGCCAGACGAAGCTACAGTGTTATAAAGTATCTCCCGAAAATGAGCAAACCCCTCACATTTGTGTAACTATTTTATTATATATCTTTTCATGGGACAACACTAAAGATATGACACGTTGATTCAATATAAAGTAGTCAGTCTTCAGCGTGTATAACAGTGTAAATTTGCTGTGTCCTCAAAATCACTGCATATTGTATCAAAAAATTGGCCTGAATGGATATTGTCCCAGGACATGGATTACTGGAAGCATCTTTAGACCAAGATAAACTTATTTGATTCAGATGGTGTCAAGCGTGTGTTTGGTGGCGGAGTGAGGAGTACAAAGACAAATGTGTGTTGCCTATAGAAGCATGTTGGTGGGAATATCATGGTTTGAGGCTGCATGAGTGCTGCTGGCTGTGGCGAGCTACAGTTCATTGAGGAAACCCTGAATGCCAACATGTACTGTGACATACTGTAGCAGATAATTCAATTCAATTCAATTTTATTAATATAGCGCTTTTTACGATGTAGCATTGTCTCAAAGCAGCTTTACAATAATACAATTATCTAAAAGGCCAATCCCAAGTTGAGCAAGCCCAGGGCGACAGTGACAAGAAAAAACTCCCCAAAATGGTAGGAAGAAACCTTGGGAGGAACCAAGACTTAACAGGGGACCCATCCTTCATGGGCGGCCTAGATGTTAAATACATAAATACTAAATGTATATTAAATTATTGGAAAATTAGTTTAAAATAAATAAATTATTAATAAAATTTTAATTGGTAGTAGAAAAAACAAATAATAATAATAATTCAAATTATAAAACAAAATTGATTATAAATTGAGTTCTTAGAGGGAGGTCCTTGAAGGCACATCGTCTCCTACTGTCCAACTGATGGAGGGAGTTCCTGATATATAAATATATAAATAAAAATATAAATATTCCAGGTTTGGATTCAATGGCAACGGCACAAAACTGAAAAGGGCACAAAAGAATCACAGTAACAGTCCAAAGGTCAACATCGCATGGTCGATGATGCAAGAATCGGTTTCGGTGCTTGATTGCCACACCCCGCCCCATCATCCACCCACCATCAACTACGATCCTGGTTTAAAACCATACCTGACCGACCGGTGCCAGCTTGTTTATGCAAATAATCCGAGCTCTAAGCTATAAAAGTAAAGTCTGGCGTGCCACAGGGGTCTGTGCTTAGCCCACTATTATTCTCACTGTCCGTTTTGCCATGGCTCTGCACCCCTTGCCTGAAACCAAAGATGTCCTGTTTCAAAAATGTCCGTTTTCTTTTAACTTTAAGCGCATTTAGTTAGTATGTCCTTTTATCCTTAAACTTGAGAAAACATATAAGCCATACTTCAAGTATTTATGAGCATTTTACTCTTACACAAGTAAAGATCTGGCATAGAGAGCGCTCCAGTAGCTGCTTGGTCGCAATTCTGGATTTTACTCTTTAGTGTATGGTTTGCATGAACTGTTCAGGTCAGGTGTATGATTTGCTGAAAGTCTCAGGTGTAACTGTTTGCGCGTGTACAAGTGGAAACATTAACGATGCTATAATAAAGGGCCGACAAATTAACGGGCATTCATTCGAGGTAAAGAAGCAGACTGCCCGTGTCATACAGGAACCACCAGAGTTCCACAGTAAGGACCACAGTACAGTTGCATCAGGGAAAGTGCTTGCTTTGACATTACGGCGAATGGTGTAAACTCTGTAAAACGTGTCCATCAGCAGGATTGATTTTATGTAATACCCTGTCAATGAGCATTGCTTAAATGAAAAGCCGTGATAAAACGTTGATTTCCCCAGCCGAGCGTACGACCCACAAACGGCTTACGCTCTTAAAACCAGCCATACGGGCATTAAAACATCAGCAACATCAAACGTTTCTCGTGTAATTCAACGGTATTAAAGGTTTACCAGAGATAACGTATCTAAGCATATTTCGCATGGCGAGTTGACATGACGGTGAATCATTATGTGCAGTATGATGGATGATACACGGACGATTATTTGAATTGTAGTGACCTATTTATAGATGTCTCAATCAACTATATCAATTTAAGACAGAGTTGAAATGATGAGAAGTCCCCCAGTTTAAATCACTAAATACTGTGTTCTTCTACAGTGGACTTTTCTGACTCGTACCTGATTCTCACTGTGCAGAATGATGTGTGAGTGACTAGTTCTGAAGTCAAGACTTTTTGTAGTCTGGTACAAAACAAGAGCATTTGCATTTTATGTCATTTTACAGTTTACGTCATTTAGCAGACGCCCCTATCCACGTCTTACAATCTAAGCGATTGGGGACTTGCTCAGGGATCCAACTCTGGCAGAGGTGGGATTTGAACCCTGGACCTTCTGGCCACCACAGTCCCTTAGCCGGGAGTGGCCAAGACCGGGACGAGACTGAGAGGACAATTTTTTCATCATACAAGAAGAGAAATTGGGGATGTGTGAGCAGGCCAATCAGGATCTTGACTAATACCTTTGCGTCTTTTGTTAAGAAAGTCTATTAGGCTAATCAGATACAGCAGGTCTCCCAGAATTTCAGAATATACATGGGTATCAATTCTTCCCCCGTGACACCAACCTACCTATACGATACCTAAGTAGTTATTAATTTAGGCGACGCCCTTATCCAGAGTTTCCGACGTTCAGTTGATCCAATCTTACTTGCTCAAGGATGCGACCATGCCAGCTTGGCAGAGGTGGAATTTAAACCCTGGACGTTAACCACTAGGCCACCACAGTTTCAGTACAACTGCTTTGGATGGCTGGCCATTTATCAGGAGACAATGTGTCTCCAAGGACTTCCCGCTGAAGACTCAATATCTCAAATCTTTTACATTATTTAATTGTTATTATTTGCTGAATTTTACTATTAATACAAACTTAACTATTTCAGTTACCATCCAGGCCACCCAAGCAGGACGGGTCCCTTTTTGCGTCTTGGTTCCTCACAAGGTTTCTTCCTTCTACATTCTGGGAGTTTTTCCTTTCCACTGTCACCCTGGGTTTGCTCATTTCGGGATTCTTCTTTTAAGATCATATAATATTGTAAAGCCGCTTTGAGGCAATGCTCCGTTGTAAGAAGCGCTACAGAAGTAAAGTTGATGTTGACTTTGGATATGCTAGAGTGAGCAGGTGCATCAGCACATCTATAAGATGCGTCACTGGTACAGTATAAGAGTCAGGCTGATCGGCAATCCCAGTCAGGCATCCAGTACCAACTGGTGTTCAACTGGAGTAAAAATGCAACTAATTTTCTAATTTCTTTTCCTTTTCGTGTTTCCTTTCTAAAACCCTTCATCCTTTGCCCATTGGTTGTGGAAGCTCTGATTGCAGATCATCCCCCATGTACCCAGTCTAGTGTATTTTGGACTGTCACATAAGGATGTATTGACAAATTTAACCCTTCTTAGCCAGACTGTCCACAGTTAGGCACTCGTTCTCATCTATAAGTCCGATCAGAGCGTCACGCGACTCTCACTCAGACTTTAAATTTCCAGTGCACCCATTCCCCCAGTTCTCGTTCGCCAGCATATTAAATCCCTGCATCCCCATTGCATGTTCATTTGTGTTTCTGTTTAAGCTTGAGCTTTCTATGCTGCGTGGATTTGATTTGTGTCTCTGATCGTTTCATTGCTATTTTCCAGTTCTCTGTTACCTGGTTACCTGTTTATCTACTCGTTTGGATTCGCTTTCCCGATTCTGCACCTAACATGTTTAAACATCTCCCTGTGCCCACGAGCCGGTCCTGGGTTTGCCCGTATCTGCTTTAATGGCCCGTGTTCGATAAACATTGTAGACAATGGCGGCATGCGAGCGTATTCGTCGCTGGTCAAGCCTGACAGGTCTGAGCCATTTCTGTTTTATTAAACCATTAATTCTCACTTATTACACCACACATAGTGTTAGTGTTTATCGTGCTCCGACCGGTCACTGTGATTAAGCGTTTGTGTATCAAATCATACATCGGTTGTAAAAAGGAAGCTGGAGTGAAGATTGTAGAAATAACGCAGGATTTTCCTATTTCTCTCGTTTAAGCAGCTCACTGTAATACGGCTGAACGGTTTTTGGAGGAGCCTGAGATTAGCAGTCCTGAGCACCCAGAGCAAACCCATGCAGACTCAGGGAGAACCTGCAAACGCCACCCAGGCAGATATTGGGACCTGGAGTCTTGATAGTGTTGAACCCCTGCATGCCACTCTAATAATAATAATAATAATAATCTCATGGCAAAGGTTTATATTTCTGTAAGAGAATTTGAACAAACTCGCTTGCTCTTTCAAACGGAAGGCAGAAGGAACGACTGCAATAAGCAGGCATCATTTCTGTGACCTCACAGGTCAGCCCTCTGTAATATGAGCATTATGGCTGATCTCGGGTCAGATGGATGTTAGGGTGGGGAATCGAGCACACCTGCAAGTTTCTGCACCGTGACCCAGAAACAGCGGGTGGTGTGGGTGGTGGGGGTGGTGGTGTGTGTGATGTGGTGTGTGTCCTCTGCATCTGACCTTGACTACGGAACCTACTGGGAGTTTGGGGATTTTCCAAAAGAGAACAAGAGTGCGGATTGCTCCTCCCTCCAGTTCTCGCCTCATCCAAACCACCTCCCCCCTCCCCACACACACACACACCATGCACAAGGTAAAAGAGAAGTGGAGCCGTTGTGTGTGTATGTTCGCGAAGAGAGAATATAACAGAGAGAAACACAGGGGTGAAAAAGAGATCAGATGGAAAGGAGAACGCTGACCGAGAGAAATAGAGTGTGTTATTTTAAAACAGAAGGTCACAAAACAAAACAGCTCGAAGTTTGGCTCAGTTAAAAAGTTTAGTTTGATACGCCCACCGATCGCTTTATTAGGTACACCTGTGTGTTTCTATATGCATTCCACTTACCGTGTAAAAGCACTTTGTAGTTCTATAATAATGTTCTTCTATTTTTTTCTTCTTCTTCAAAAATATTTCATTATTGCCAGAACAGACAGGGTCCTGGACCTGCGCCCGGCCCGAACTGACCGCGTCTCAGACCAGTGCCAGGCCAGAACCCACTGTGTCTCAGACCTGCGCCCTGCCAGAGCTGACAGGTTCTCAGACCCACGTCCAGACAGAACCCACCATGTCTCAGACATCAGGGCCTCTGACCCATGCCCTGTCAGAACCTACATGGTCTTGGACCCACGCCCAACTGGAATCGACCTGCGCCAGGCTAGGACGAGCAGGTCTTTTAAAAGACAGTATGCTTAATCGTAATTATGAAGCGTTCACCATGCGCACGCAGTGCTGCAATCACACTGGCATTCTCTAGTAGATTAACAATGGAATCATATAGCGACCCACACAAACAAGTACTGGGGAATGTACCAGCACAACAGCACCAAGGCACAAACAGGTACGTGCTCAACAGCACTAAAGGAACAAACCGGCACATGGCCAGCAGGATCAATTCAATTCAATTCAATTCAATTCAATTTTATTTATATAGCGCTTTTTACAATGTAGCATCGTCTCAAAGCAGC
>JAUZST010008170.1:0-13711 GCA_034779995.1 Parotocinclus haroldoi | reverse complement strand
GAGAGAGAGAGAGAGAGACAGAGAGAGAGAGAGATTCTATTCAAAAGTCCCAAACACACCGAAAAGTTTTGGCTTTGCATGAAAAAAGAATTCTTTGGGGATTTTTAAGAGGGCAGCACACTCTGAACTGACTGGCTGGCGCACGCGCGCACACACACACACACACACACACACACACACACACAATGCGAACAGAGAGCAGTAGAGGTAAAATTAATATTGGAATCCACAGACAGTGCTTCCTTTGTCCAAATTCCTTATGTCCCAGAGAAAAGAAACTTCTGATACACAGGGGGAAGGAGACCAGCATCATCCTCCCTCTGCAAGTCTCAGACATCTCCACTAGAGGGAGCACTCACAGCCCTGGGCAGATTCAGTGCCTCTTCATAGACGAGACCTTCTTCTTCCTAGCAGCCAGCATCTCATAGAAGGGATCCCTGCTAATAGCTGCCCTGTAGTAGACCAAGAGACAGAAGTATTAGCACTGTGCTTGACAGACTTGCAGATAAACAAGACTTTGGCACGGTAACAATTTATTTAATCATGCTACATAATACAGTTTCAAGACCAAGTACTTAAAAAAATATCGCTTGAATCTGGCTTAAATCTTAAATCTCAGCATCAAAGGCTATTTAAAGGCAGACCCGAGGTTCCATCGACACATGGTCATCTCGTCATGTATACTTAATAAATGGTATACGATTTTTTTGGGGGGGAAAAAAAGGTTGTTTGAATGTATTTAGTTTAGTATAAATTAAGTAAATGGAACCCATTTTTTTACAGCCCTTCTTTCCTGTAATTTCCCCAACTTAATCCAGTTCATCGGAGCAACTCCCAAGTTTTTGTTTAATCTGTTTTGTTTAATTTTTTGTGTAACTGCTCCTGTTCAGTGGAACTCCTCGATACAATTACATAAAACCCAATAAACAGTATTGGCTCAATGATGCCTCTTCAATTAAGCCTGGACCAAATAAGTAATTGTAAGCCAGTATTTCTATGAATCCTAATTCATATAAACCTATAAGTATCTTTTCATCATCATCATGAATAAAGGTAACGCCTCTGCATACTTGATGCTGTTGATCCACTCGTCCTTCTCCTCAGTGGTGGGAGCGGAGATGCGATAGAAGGTGTGATTGCCCTCCACCACCCGCCCGTCGGCCTCAGTCTTGCACGCCTTAATCACCTGATCTTTATTGTGTGGGATGAAGAGCTCGAAGCAGTTCTGAAGAGCATAAATATGGACGATCATACACAGAAGATGTGTAGAAGAAGAGGAGGAGTGGTACAGCAAATATTACCGAGATGTGGAACTGGAAATTTCTTGGCAAAATTAATCATTCATAGCATAAGAACTACTGCCATTATTTATCAAATCAAGATATCCAATCAAGACGACGGAGCGTCGTCTCAAAGCAGCTTTACAATCTTATATGATCTTAAATGGCCAATCCCAAGTTGACGAAGCCTAGGGCGACAGCGGAAAGGAAAAACTCCCTGAAAGTAGAAGGAAGAAACCTTGGGAGGAACCAAAACTGAAAAAGGGACCCGACCTCCATGGGTGGCCTAGATGTTAATTAAGTAAATACTTAAAAGTATATTAAAGTCATAGTCAAATTAAGTAAGTAATACAATTTAGATCATCAGGAAGAAAAGTTTATCATCTCACCGGCTTCTTGTCCTCCACTTCTCGGATGCTGAGGTTTTCCAGAGGAATGATGCCTCTGGGTTCTTTGTCCTGTCAGGAGAAAACTCAGTTTAAGATCGGATCCTCTAACTATACTTCTCACAGAAATGGACTTTCCAGCCACATGTTAAGCACTGCAGTGAAAACACCTACATTCCTAACTTCTAAACGGAGGTGATAATCTGGTCGAGAAGTGAAGTAGGTGATAAATAAGGTGTCGAAGAAGAACTAGCTAGTAAATTAACATTACATAACATGTATCCAAAGTGACTTACAAGTGATAAGTTACTTAAGCAATAAGGACATATGTATACAAGGTAAAAATAACGTAGAAATCCAAGAGTAGAAACCAAAGTGTGTTTGTTAGGGGTGTTAATAGGTAATGATGAGGTCAGACAGACAAAGCCTCACACACCTCCTGCGATGTTTGGACCTAGACGATACGTGTAAATCTAATATATTTATGAACGTACTACTGAACGTCGTTCGGCACCAGTGTCTAATCGTGACAGTCCAAGGTCGGGTCTGAATCGGGGAGCTGTGAGGCGACCGTGCTAACCGCTGCACCACTGTGTGGCCCTCAATAGATACCGCTTACAAAAATGAGTGGAAAATTTATTTCACGGTGAAATATCCCCTACTTGTTGTGAGCAGTGCATGTTAGAAATGCACAAAGTTTACTGCAAGTTGGTCATCACTGCACTGATTACTTTCAGTTTGTTATTTGTAAATTATTTTATGGGGAAAAAAAAGCATTTTAATCAGAGGTTCAGGTCAATTAAAAGTTGTTTTCGGTTATTTCACATAATTTAACCATCCAGTTGAGTGGCTGCACTTACAGTAGTGTATTCGAAATAGTACAGGCAGTTGTCTGTGAGAATGAACCACCGTCTTTTCCAGGTTTTGACACGTCCACCTGTGGATCAGAGTGCAGAGCGTTAGTTCAGGAGTAACGCCACACAGCAAGGGACCTCTGAGTACCCGGCAGCTGAAGAGTGGAGCGACCAGCAAGCAAGGCAGACAGATGAGCGGGCAGACAATGAGAGCGGTGACTACCAATGACTATTTCCCATGAAACCTCCAAGCAGTGCTTTCCTCTCCAGCCCTGCACCATGCTCCAAGGCTCTCTACAGCCTTCTACTCCACCTGTGCTACTGGACACCTGAAGTCTGGTCTAAAACTACTGTCCTGAGCCGTATCCAAATAGGACTAGATTGACACGGGGTCCTTGGGTAAGTGTACACGCGCTACTGCGCGATTTAATTCCTACCCAAATGGCCCATGAGAAAATTCCTGGCAGGAAACGGTTTTTCACAAAACTCTGATCCTTTTTACGTGGGTATACATTTGGAATTTGACACCAGATTTTACACCTCAGGTTGAAAAATAAAGGTTTCTTGGCTAGGGATTCTTTCCATAGGTCTTAAGTCAATCAGATTTCTGAATCTACAAACGGGGGATTTAAAAGGGGCTTTTTAATTGGACTGCATGCTAAGAGAATTAATAAAACAAGGGGATTTTAACAGCATCTAATGGCAACTTTATAGTGAAATATATAATTACCTAAAAATACACAGTTTTCAACAAACAATTAGGCTTAAAGAGAAAACAAATCACTAGAAACGTGCTTTTCCTGCCTGAACTTTAATACTGTCCGGACGCAAGAGCTTTGTGACAAGAGAGAAAAATTCAAACATGGGCGTTCCCCGGTAAACTAATCCAATCCAAACAGGGCTCTGGACTCCAAATACAAATTGGATGACCTTGTTGCTCAGAGACTGGATTAATTTGATTCAGAGAAAGAATCCGAGTTGGATTTTGGTCATGCAGGACTGGAGTTCGCCTGTAATAAGGTCGATCTGCTCAGCATTTCTCATAAGGTTCAGTTTCAAATACGACGACAGTCAAGAGCTACATTAAATTGGCGTTGCATATAAGGTGCTACGCTGACATGCTAATCAGCAAAAGAGAATAAACATTTAAACCTAGCTTTCATGTGTACCTGGCCATTTCTGAGGTTTATTTAAAGCAATACAAATATAAAAGAACAGTGGATACCACTTATATACCACAGAAATATGCTAGCCCACCATGGCAGAAGCCCATGCTCCAGCCTCGGTGGTGCCTCAGGCCTGGCCTGGAGCTACACAGACACACGTGGTAGTGTCTGAGGGAGAGGGAAAAAAATCTGAATGAGATCATCTCCCCACTACTGTCACGACAAATCTGGTGGTCAGTCACAACAAGCTTAGCCTGTTCCTCCACACCGAAACTCTCAAAGTGGAAGCCTGAAAAACTGTTGCTGATTTTTGGAGGAAACGGCAACTCTGTAGATAGGGTGGCAAAAACGGGAGGGCATGGGGAATCATTTAAGGAATCGTTTAAGATCACCAACATTTTTAATTGCAATTCCTAATTATACTGGGAGGGCAGGGGGTAGAGGGCATGCAGGAAATATGCATGTGATCCAGGTCTTCACAAGGATTAATAAACAAATTAGAAAGCGCAGTAATACAACGATAGTTCTGGACGTACTGGGGAGTGGACGGCGAAATTGGGCTTCTGCAGTGGTTTCTAAAATATGAATCCAACTATAATGCTCACAAAAAATTGGGTATTCCTCAAAATGACCTCTCTCATAATGAAACATCCCCTCATTTTTTTGTGAGAAGTGTAGTTACGTCCAGCAACCACGCATCCTAGTGATGTTCCTAGCAATATTCTGTTTGTCTTATGAAAGTGCATTACTGTCATTTAAAACACCTACGTTAAGCCAATACGATTATTTTGGGTCATTTTTATTTAAAGATCAATTTTGGGAAACTTATACAGGTGGCATTTTGTATAGTTACTATAGAACCGACTGTGGTGTATAGTATAAAACATACTACTCCCACTGTCTGTCTAAGGAGATCATGATGACGTCACCAATTAGACGGGTGGTCTACATACTTTTGGCATATAATGTATCTAGCGCACTGATTATACTTTTGCGGTTCGTCATCTGAGCCTCAAGAAAGGCCAAAATGAAGTCTAACTGCATTCAGGCAATAACATGCCTACAGTATAGCACTGTGGTCTGTGCTTCAAAGCGGAGGTTGAACTTTTGTCTACTCACATCACATTCTTTACATGCTCACCACCTCCCAGACGTGCATCAGCAGAAAAACATTTCTGATGAAGTTGTATTCCATTCCAAGTACGTGTCCAACTGTCGCGGTTTTCAAATGGCAGAATAACGTCGAGACACAAGTAAGCCATCTTTATCCTGAGCTGCATTTAAGAGCATGCTTAGTGCACCAAAGTCAGCATTGTTAATACAGGTATGTGCCGTTTAACCTCCATTCACTTTAAGGGCCAAAGTCTTAAAATTATAATATACTTTAAATGTTCCAATTCCCATATTTTACTTACTAATTATTACAGATTCCTTTGTTAATTGTCACCCATTATAGTAGTGCATTATTCCCATTTTGTTGCACTCAACTGCAGTACCTTCTGCCCTCCTCCTCCTACCCCTCTCTGGTTTGGACAGGAGGCCGTGTCAGAGAGTGATTTTGGCACTCCGATGGTCATCTAGTCACCTCAAGAGCCAATCAACAGTGCGCATCCACGAGCAGAGGTGGGAGTTAAAGAGCAGAAGTTTGTTACTTGAAAGTTTGCCACCATTCCGGTTGGGTGCATTCCTGCTCATTGGCTCATGGTTAGACTAGAGACTGTTCTAACTCAGTTGATGTGTTTAGGGACTTTTTGTGTCCGAGTTACTCATACTTTCCACTACTTGTCTGTGCCAAGCGTGATTCGTAGCATCTGTAACAGCAGTAACATTAGTGATTGTGTGTCTGGTTTGTTTTCCATCCACTGCTCTGTACAGAATTACAAAACCTAGATCACATTCACCCGATGAGGCTCTTTCATCTAGTCGACCTTCCATCTATTAATGCACGTTTAGGTTTATTCTAGGCATATTATGGTTTATTGCCACCTCACATTATCTTTGTCATACTCTAATTATATATCAGATAACATTCGGTTCATAATAAGTGTCTCATTAGAAACGACAAAGAAAAAGTCCCAGATAACTATACCCAATTAAGTCCTTTATATTGTATGTTAAGTAATATTATTGTTATTATTGTATTATTATTATTATTATAAGTACTGGGCATTCAATCATATATGAATCGTAAGAGTAAATGACTGTATTTTCTATAAATACCGTGAATTTGCATAAATTAAAAAGGTTTAGCAAGCATGTACCAGTTTTGTTCCATTCTACCATTCAGTGGAATCTCCGATTTATGTACTTGTCAGTTTTCTTATACAGTATTTTTTACGTAAAATGACATCAAAGTAGCACAAATCTGTGTTACTATGGTAATGTCTGGTCGGCGTTAATTTCCTGCAGCGTAACGCCCTGTTTCACGGAGCATAATGCGGACGTTCTATGGTGCATGAACGTATTGCATGACTTTCTGTAACCAAATATCAGCACTCACACACTCACTGACTGTAACACAGCAGGCGGCACACACAGACACACTTCTGCTTCATTGACAGCACAATCAACAACAGCTCAAGCACTTTGGTCCAGGTGCAGACTTTCAGATCAGTCCAGATAGAGCACAGACGCAGTGTGATAATGTCCTGATCTTCAGAACTGTCCATCATCTGCCTTCTGATTAGCGTTTAGTTTTGATAAGTGTTTGCTGTAACTATCCAGACTGACAACGAACAGAAAATACTGCAGCTCCCAAAGTGTAAACAAACAAGAAGCCTGAACACCGCACTAAAAAGGAAGAGCTCTTTACTGCGATGGTCAGTCAGAACCCGTACCAAGCACCCACGGCTACCACCCGAGAAAGCACGAAAGAGAAAGGGAACCATGGAGATGCAGACAACACACCAGCTTGATGGAAAAATCGAAACAAATAAACGAACATAAAAACTAGACCAGAGACTGTTAACAGAAATCCTATAGCGCCATAAGAAGAGGAAAGGAACGCAAGGCAGACCACCAGAAGCACCTGAGAGCGAAGGAGATGGACTAATTTGCTTTGTTTGGGGGAAATGCAGTTGTACATACCTCCTGAGGAAAAGACAACAGCCAAAATCATGGGAACAAACGCACAAACGAGGAAGGAAAGAAAAAAAAAAATCAAATTAAATAATAAGAAATCATATGCATTGCTTGCTGCTGATCAAAGGAAGTGCAATTTTAAATAGCATACATGAGGGTTAAAGGATAAATGAATCAGGGTAAATCAATTTAGCTCGAACGAAACTGAGTGCACGACACATTATGACCACAAGTGGGCGCTCCTGAATTAGAACAAGCGCCACTTGTGCACGCCTGCACTCCTCATCTCAGCGGCAGCGCTCTGATTGACACCCGACAGACTGAAGGGATCTGTTACTCTGGTGAACGTCTGGGCTGGGTTTGACCAGAGGAACAGGATGAAGAGGACCAGAGAGCTGTGATTAGCTGTAGGCCAACGTAAATCGGTTCGCATCCAGCAAAGTACGGCTCTGGAGTCCTACAGGGTAAGTGTGTATGAGGGTTGAGGAAAAGGAAGACAGCACGTCTGGATCTATAAATAAAACACAATGGATAGCAATGGGTCCATTTCAATGGCATTCGTCAGGCCAATCTGAGGGTGATCTCGATCCGAGCTGCAATCACGGTCCTCTGTACAGAGACCACCCACCGAGGGCCTGCTGATGGGCTTAGTGCTAAATCACTTCGGACAAAAACACAGGATTATAACGCAGATACGTTAATTATTTATATCCTCAAGGTCACACATCAATTATGAATGTAGGCTGTGAACTCCTCAAGAGAGCTCTGCAAAAATCCACCATTGTAGAAAAGTTCATTTCATTCCATAAGACACACAACACATAAAAGGTCTAGAATAAAATGGTTCACTCTAAAACATGCTCCATCTAACACGATCCACAAGTACAGGGTGAGTCAAAAGGCAAGGAAACCTATTCAGAAACTATACATAACACGGCCTCCATATTGAAAGCCAACCTACTGGACCAAAGGCAAATTTTTCCCAATGGGGAAAGACGACCAGAATTGTCTTTTTTTGTTTGTATATTTGGTGATTTAACGAATCTGTCAGCATTAGTGGCCACTTCAGCGACACACACAAGGTTATATCAACACAGATTATTACGTCAGGACTAGTTACTAGTTACGCACACCGCTCAATAACATTATTGGATGTTTCTAAATGATTACAAAGAGGATCCCATAAGAACTGCTGCACAATCTGATCCTGTCCATGCCCCATCACTTGGGTGACCGTACACCCTACTGAACACAATGTGGGGGCACCCTGGTCCAGTTTGACATTCTTCCGTTCACGCCATGAGTAGATCACTTGAGTTTTATTTGAGTTTGCATCGCATTTGCGTGATCGAACAACTTTGACTTATTTTAATGAAATGAAAGCAAACGCTTTTTTTTTTTTGTTTTTTTTAAATCGCGTCATATTCTTTTTGAAATATCCCCTCGTTTTCGTGAGCAGCGTGTACTTGTACTGTGGGAGGAAACCGGAGTAACCCGGAGTAAACCCCACGCAGGCACATGCATACTCGGACCCAGGCCGCTCCACCCTGGCTTCTCGTGTGCCAAGATCAACCAATTGTTCTCTAAGCTTGCTGTGTTCGCTCTCTGTGTTCTTTTCCTTCATCTGAAAACTACAAGTGCAAATTTTAGACAGATGATGTCATCTGAAATCTCCATGCGCCTCTGCGTATAAAATATTCGACTTTTTCAAATAAAATAGAACAATGAATTCCTGGATTACAGCTATGGAACATTAGTCCATTCTAAAATCCCATTCTTTTTGCTGTCTGTACTCACTCACCCAGTTTGAGCAGCCAGCCCTCCCGGTCAGGGTTGAAGAACGTGTGTGTGAGGTCATTGCCATCATCCTCTGGGATTTTGAATGGCTCATTCTTTATGCTTTCATATAGGTTCTGCAGAAATTGGGGAAGGGGCGGAAATTAATGATAAGTTCAGGAAAAAGAATCTATGATATGCTCATAACAGATCTAGCGAATTGAAATACTTGAGGAATACATCGGCTATTCAAAGATTATTTTTAAAAACACTACCCTATAGATCATTTTTACTGGCCCAGAGCAGAACTTGGAGCAAATAACAATGTGAATCACTGATGCTCGGGTCATGTTTAAGGACAAAGGCGTGATGGTGAGATGAAACAATTACTCGGAGTAGCTCCTCTGGCAGGTCTCCACCGTCATTGATGCCTCTGTTCATGGAGATGAAGCGCTCCACCGTGGGTTTGTCCTTCACATTGGGGTTATGAAGGCTCGTGTTCAGCATGATGATTGCAAAGGACAGGATGTAGCACGTGTCTGTAGATAAACACAGGAAGTGGCACTAGAATCGTCACGTCATTTTATCAAACTGGACCAACCCAGCGCGTGAAGGGGTTATACGTTTTATCCTCAAAAGTTCGCACGGAAATTCAAATCTTAAAATGCCATTTTAAAGTTGACAGAATGAAGTGTCCTACACGACTGCAGTGGGCACAAACACAAATCTGTCAAAGCCAAGAAAGGAAAGACATAACGTATCGGGATGCGAGGCTCATCGCGACCACAAGCGGGCGCTACGGTTCACTACTTTACGAGCGTTATATTCAAGTCAAACAAACAACACAAAAATAATCATTGTGGTTGTTGTTGTTTGTTGTTTCCGTATCCCCCGTGAGAATCTGGGAGTTTTGTAAAGGCTTGTCGAGAGACTGCAGAAATGTCATGATGATTTCATGAAAAGTGCCACAGCAGCACACCATGACTTACCAGTGGACTGGAAGACTCCTGGGTTGCACTGGCAATAGCGCTGGGCAAAGGCCTCCATCATCCTATCGATCTTCTGTGCTTCACCTGGCAGTCTGAAGCTCCACAGGAATTGCCTGCACACGTCGCCACAACATTATTAGTCACATCAAGATGAAGGTTTATCGATTTTACCACAAAGAAAAACAACTAAATTGTGGGCTGTGTCCAAAATTGTCTCTGCATTGTACCTTGTAAATCAAGAATTACTTAGTGGCTGAGTGTGGCAGTTTTGGACATTTCCTTATATGATCTGCCTGTTATTGTGTGACACACACGCGCACACGCACACGCGCACACGCGCACACGCACACGCGCACACGCACACGCGCACATCACACCTGATAATTTAGCATTAAAGAGGTATTGTTCTGGTGATCACATCACCCTAGCTGTCACATTTCTATGTTTTGAGGCAGCAAACAAGTTATGAAATGAAAACAATACTACTGAGTTAATTAAAAAGCACAATAAATGCATTCTTACAAAGATACTTTGTCCAACCGTATGGCTGTGCAGCTATGGCCACTTGATTAGGTGCTCCTTGATGGTACCAGGTTGGTTCCCTTTTTGCCTTAATTTCTCCAGGTGTAGACTACATGCACAACTGGTAATTAAGGGGTCCGAAGTGTGCCAAACTATACCCCACATCATAATACCGCTACCCCCCTGAACCACTGATACAAGACAGAATGGAACCATGCTTTCAAGTTGTTTCTGCCAAATTTCCATCTGAACATCTCAGCAGAAATCGAGACCCGTCTGCAGTAGCCCATCCGCTTCAAAGTTTGGCACGTTGTGCATTCAGAGAGGATTTGGTGTTGTGCATTTGTCTATTTTTCGACCATTCTCAAAAGAAACAAAAAAGATCACCAGCAGATCACCAAAATCCGAAATACTCAGTAAAGCCGTAGCGTAGCACCAACAACAATGCCATGTTTAAATAACCTGTCTAATCCATGTTCATGCTCAGGCTGAACTTTCAGCAGGTCGTTGTAACCTTGACAAAACGCCTTAATTCACTGAGCCGCTACCATGTGATTCATTCGTGAGATATTTGCGAATATAACGGCCAGTTAATACGGGTGTATCTAATAAAGTGGCCATTGAACGAATTTTTTTTTTTTTAAAGCTTTGCATTACGTGAGGTGCATACTACGTTCTCCTATATCAGCCAGAAGATCAGAGATTATGCTTCACCTGAGCGCCTGAACCAGGTTCAGATCTGTGAATTCATGCAGTTCCACAAAGGCATGCAGCACCTGAATGTTGAAGTCATCCCTGTTAAATTAAAACAAAACAAATATTTAGTTATTTCTCCATCCTGCAAGCCTTTACCTTTAACAAAAGCACTCAATTTGAGGTTAATCGAGATTCTTAAACACAGAACAGACCCAGCGTTATGACCTCAAATCAACATCACCACTCATTTTACCTTTATTACCATTAACGTACTACTTTTGTTGTTGTTTTTCTGCCCTTATTATTAGTTCACTGACAAAAAGGTTTCTACAGTAAATATACCCATCGATTTAAATTGCCCATCTTTGCAATTTAAAAATAACTGCAGGAAACACGCAGATGAAGTATCTGCAGGTATTTATTAAAGACTTCAACCAGTTGAAATCATTCTTTGTGATGCAGTAGGAAAAGGCGTCCGTTATTACTTTCGACCTTCTGGAATCCTTTGCCTATTGTGGATCTTTTGGTAAAGCTTGTGTTCAATTTTCAGCATCATTTCTCCAGACAAAATTTGACAAGGCATTTTCTTTGATACAAGCTGCTCGAGTTCTCCTCCATGTTGTTTCCACGCCGCTGACGGCAGGGGCGGAGTCACGTGACCACATTTGTGGTAGTACGTTATAAGGGGACAGAAAGATGCAAAAATGTTTTACAAATTATTAACAAAAACCAATTCAATAGTTAACATGGGCAAGATGTCGATTTACACTAATATTTGATTACCACCCAGGCCTACGGACAGCCCTGACACCCACTCGCCCCTGGCGAGGCTACAGCTCCGGAGACGCGAATCCGACACACAGGGACGGTCCTACAGGATTTCATAGTGCCAGGAAACCCAGCCAGAGATGGTTTATGGGATACGAACCAATGAGCCACTCTGGTTCATAGGTATGTAGTTTCCAGGCACCTAAAAGCCGAGTGCTTCCAAATGTTCCCAAATCATTCCCAAGAATGTTCCGGGTTTAGGTGCTGCTTGTATTGTTCTGGGCAGATCAGATTAGAGGTGCCCCCATTTTACGGAACATAGTTTATTCTGCAAAGCTGGGGCATTTTTAGACTTGCCCCTTCACCACATAGACCCAGCACCCACCCTCCACTTCACCGAGCCTTTGATGGAAAGATGGAAGATGGAAATGTCTCGGAAATCCAGTGCTGGAAGGCCGTACATCTATTCAATTGTCATGGGGAGGCCATACTAGACTTTACGGCCGCAAGGATAATGCAAAGACACGGCAGAAAGCTCACCTCACCAGAGGAAAGATATAAACCGGGGGCTCGGCAGTAGAATGCTGGTTCACAGTTAATCATTTATGACTCGCATCTACATTTAACTGTCAAATGTTTCTTCTTATTTGAACTTTCAATTCCTATTTTGTGGGTTCCCTGTAGTCTTGTTTCACATATATAACGTCTTTTCTTTGTCTTTTTAAAAATCTTTTAATAAGGACAAACTCCCCATCATGTATAACCCTTTTATGGCATCAGATATGACCTCTGCTGCACTGAAACATCAATATTCACTTGGGGGATTGTGGGATACCACAATAGAGCTTTATTTGATGGTATCTCATCTCGGAGTGACCCTTCTACATTTCTCTATCACAGGAAGCAATCTGCTTACAGGGTAAGTAATGCAGATGTCCCATTGCACCATCCCCTCTCTTCCTGATAGATCAGCTATGTAACAGAGATGCTGATCCGTTCTAATCCGTACACACTGTGGGTCGGTAAAAGCAAGAGAAGCAGAAAACGAGGGAGAAAAATAGTTTCAGAGCCAGCTGGTGTTACCTGAAATGAGAAGCCTAATAAGTAATTGGACCCTCGTTTCATTATTTGGGCTGACATCCCAGGGGTTACTGGCTAAGGACAAAGCGGAGTGAGAAAATAAACCAGAGGAAGACGTGATTAAAAGGGGCTAATCCAAACCGTTCAGTTCCCCAAGCTCAAAGAAAGCAGGCAAATGGCTTTAGAAATGCAGCATCTATGATCGCCATCTACCAAGTCTCTAAATGTTCTGCCATATCGGAGATCCACACCTCTCTCCAAGGTAGTCTCCGATGGCCGTTTTGTTCAGTCCCTCGCCCTTGTACAGGAACTGAGCGATGTCATCGCTGGTGTTCTTCAGAAGGTCATTTTCAATCAGGAACTGGATGCCCTGGGAATTAAAACGCAGTTCATCATCCATACAGTCCTCACCCTGTCCGCGTGAATACGGTCGTTAATGCGCGGCTTAATTACCTTCTTAGGGTCCATGTTGAACTTCTTCCGGCCCATGGCAACTTGTTTATTCCTCTGCATGTTTTTCCTGTCGAACAGCACAAAAGGAAACAAAACACTGTACTCCAGGGTTCAAAAAACAGACTATTCACACTGCTAATGTCCCAAAGGTTAATAAAGACTTTTTAACATCTAACCCTTTGCAAATATTTATTTTAAGAATACGTCTTAGGCTTGGGTCCATAATCGATATTCTCAACACTGTGGTAATCAAGAAAAGCACCAATACTATTCAAATTATCATGTCATTATTGTGACACCTTTGCTTTTAACCATTGCTTTTCTACATCAGTCCTAGTCTATAGTCAGTATATGATTCTATTACAATATTACATTTTTTTATCAATAAGAAAGACCCAAAAAAAAAAAAAAAAACCTCACCCGCTTAACTATACACAAGCAATCAGATCTGTAGATGATTGGTTCCTGGACACCAATATCAACATACTATCAAATCAATAATATTATGAGGTAGGATTTACACATAATCAACATTCATGCTTTAGAATACTTTAAATCAGCCATAGCTGATCTCTTTCGTGCTCTCTCTCGGGGGGGGGGGGGGGGGGGGGGGGGGGGGGGGGGGGGGGGGGGGGGGGGGGGGGGGGGGGGGGGGGGGGG
>JAUZST010008169.1:0-13712 GCA_034779995.1 Parotocinclus haroldoi | reverse complement strand
TCAATTATAGCACGTCCCGTCTTCTAACATAGGGCATGTTCGATTAATCGTACCAGCCGCTTATTAGGACCAAAACCGTCCCGTCCCGATGTGGTAACATTAACCGGAATGGACCGTATCTCCTAATTTTTGGGAGCAGTTTTCCATCAGCGCAGATTTGTGACCTTGGGTGTGGGGGGAAAATAAGCTTGTTCCGTTAAGTGCTCAGCGTTTGATGCTCGATATCCAGGGCTCCTGTTTTCAGCCTGATGTTTTTCACCAATAATTCTGCATCAGACCATTTTCAGGAGGCCCAAAAGAGCTCAAGAAACCGTTTAAAAGGGACTTCTAAATTATGCACGGATACAACGGGTGACATTTTAAACCGCTTTGGTTTGATTCTCCTTCAAACTAGGCGCAAAACATTAACCGGACTCTGTTTCCGTCAGCCGTTAGACGCTGCACTCGGGGAACGTTCAGTCTGGCTCACCCGTGAGCACGGCCATACGAAAGGCATTTTATCGTTACATCACACCGTCTCGCAGTTCAAACACACCAGCCGTTTGCCGACCAAAACAACTCCAGGTCTCGTGATGCGTCAGGAAATCCCAACGGCCCGCTTCAATCGGGACGGGGTGAATCTTAAAACCCCGAAAGGCATAAAGAAAGGCCTTTTCAACACGGCTGCTCCATTCCGCTGATCCAATCTACCTCGATACCGTCTGATCCTCTGAAAGGAATCGTTCCTGTGCCACTAACCTCATTAGGGACGGAGTAATTCAATCCGCCGCACACAAATGTCAAACACAGCAGCAGACTTGTTAACCTTCAGGCCCTTTTTTTTTTCTTTAAACTGGTGAACATTTTACCAGAAGGCTGAGAACTTCCTTTGAAGAAGATGAAAACAGTCTGTAAATTTCCGCAGTGCTGTGGAGGTCAGAAGACGGAGCGCTCATATTAAATGAGAAAACCTCTTTGGCCGTGATGATGTACGTCCCCCGTTAGATGTTTTGCAGCAGCTACCTGGAGCTGAGTACGTGTCTTTGAAATTCAAGGTCCGTTTAAAGATTTTGTATCAAAGAAATCTTGTGTGGAAGAAAAGGAGCCCAAGCTCAGTCCTACACACCCCGAGAGAAGAACAAGCGCAATAACTACCGTGGAACGGCAGAATTTAATTGGTTCCAGAAGGCTGATCAAGCTCCGGTTCGTTTAAAGTCCAATTCGTTCCACTTTTAGAGACGCCAATTAACCCGGCACGCATTTCTTTGTGACTGTGGGCAGAATCAGGAGGACACGCAGACCCTGGGATTGAACCCAGAACGTTCTCAGAACATATTTAGACGGTACGTTCTAAATCTTTAGAGATTTCGAGATGAGATGTGTTAAAACTGTTATTATAGTCCTAGTTTCATTCTTACATGTTGGCAAGGATGTTGCCCAAGGAAGACGGTACTGTTTTTTTCCCTTGCCACTGTCGCCCTATGCTTGCTCAACCAAGGCAGCGGGCGTAGAAATTTGTAAAGCTGCTTCGAAAGTATTTGCTACTTTTTAAACACTGGGATGTTTTAAAGACGGGGAAAAGACAAAGAAAAAAAAAAAAAAAAAAAAGATCAACAGAACGTTCGGAAAAAGGAAGACGAGAGGAAAACAACTGTCGTATCTTACCACGTCCTGGCCGAACAGAGGGCATGAGAAGCAAAATTACAGCTTTGCCAAAGTAAACGACAGCAGCTCCTGATGCAATAAACGCCTTAGGGTAGAAGTCGCCAAAACCGCACACGTATCTCATGAAACATCTGATGAGACGAGGACTTCTTTTCTGCCAAGAGCAGCACTACTCCATCACCTCGAGAGACGACTAAAAGCAAACAGCAGTGCTTTATAATGAAAGCATGTCAGCAGCAGGAACAGTAAACAGGTTTACTCATCAGCTTTCTGACTTGTGCGAGAAAAGTCGCACCTGAATTCATCCAGCTACCAAGCACCGGCCGGCTAGACGGCCATCATCCCGCCATCCAACCACACCATATTAAGGGACCACAGATAAGCCCTTTACATGGCAACGTTTCATTTTAGTGTCGGCGGATCTAACCCTAGAGTCATTTCCCAGCCCTTTCATTGGAATGCAAACAAAAACACAAACAAACGTCCAAAAAAAGAAAGAATCTGAATCAGAAAAGAGCAGCTTCCATAGGCTAGAGCAGCGTGTGCATTCAGTGTGATCGCCACAAACAGCTGCCGAGGCAGAATGCCAAGTCGAGCTTTCTGCAGTCTGAAGAAGATGAGCAGCCAAGAAAGGGCTACGATACGAAAAGGCTCGGACAGATTGCTTACAAAAATTAGGATATAAAACGTGCATATCGCGATACTCCCACGTCTTTACGTCACGACACAATGCACTGAGCAACAGACATGGCCGAAAGCGGGTTCGTGCTGGAGGAGTTCGTCTCAAAAGGGGGGTGAATTCGGTACAAAATATCAGATGCACAATAAAGATAGGCAAGCTACGCAAAAGGTCTGTAACAATAAAAGTCAAAAAGGCTTCAAAGTTGAAAAAAAAAAACATTTACGCTTTTGAAATATATCGCCATCGCTATGTATCGTCATCGCAAAGGCACCCTTAAATATTGTGCTATTAGGTTAGGGTCCTATCGCTCGCCCCTAATGGAAATAAACCTAATTCATGCTCCATTTTAGGACTTCTCATTGCTAAAATAACCTCATAATCCAGCTTTTAGCAACAGTTCACATACGGATTATAACGTATATAATTTGTTTTTAATGCAGAAGGGTTAAATGATTGGTTTTTTCACGCTGGTGTCGACCATAATATTGTGCCAAACGTCGATTATCGTATCAGGAAATCCCACATCGTTGCAAACTACTTTTTGTCTCCAATTAGTCTTTTCTGCCTAGAAATAAGAGCACAGAACGTTTATGGGGAATTATTTACGAGTGGTTAAACCACAAATCCCTTTTAAACGAGAGGGATGAAGCTGCTAACAAAAAAAAAACAAAAAAAAAACAAACAAAAAAAAAACATGCTTAAAGATTAGATCTTCAATAAGGATTTCTTTGTGAAGAAACACTCCTCGATTAAGGAGAACATTTACATCGACGCGGGTGTTGTTGAGCCTCTTTGACTATTGTTTCAAGATTTTCCTGATCCTGAATTTCGTGTACCAACAGAAACATTGCCCATCCCCCACCCCTCCGCACCCACACCCCCGCCTCCAGCCTAGTTTGTTTCGATGTCATCGTGCTCTTATTGCCCTGCTCCTAAGAAACCCGGCACAAACGGTTTGGATAATTACAGGCCAGTAGCTCTCACCTTCATAATTACAGAGATCTTCGAGAGGCCAGTGAACAAACACTTAACTAATATTGTCTTAGACTCGAGTGAATCCAGGCCAGCAGATGCAGAGGAAGGCGCCAGGTTTACACGATTCGGGGTAATCATTTCTAGCTTGCAACCATCCAATAATCGCAAAGGAGGATGTGAAGCAAGCTTCTAAATTATATCATGAAATAATTTCAAAAGAGGCTGAAGTCAATTCCAGGGTTGCCAGTTACATGCACACACTTCCACACCATGTGACCATTTCAGCAACACACAAGTTTATCTAAAGACACGAGTCAGTGCCAAGTGCCGGTGCCAGTTTAGTGTAATCAGCTAACTGGACATGTGCATTGGGCTGTGGGAGGAACCCGGAGTACCCAGAGTAAACCCACACAGACTGGAGCACCGTGACATAGTAAAACCAGAGGACGTGCAGACTTTCTCTCGCTGTCTGGTACTGCACACTAAGGAGACTGCTCAAGGATTACAGGATCGTATCTCCTTGCATCTCGACGCATTAATTCTGCCTGATCGACTGCTGTATAATGCACACAGGCTCCTCAGACTCGGCTAACATCCTCGTTAAACCAATATTCTCATGTCTGGGTACCACATCGCAGACGAAACGAAAACGAAGTGATAAAAGAGCGCCTACTGCTCGGCTCCTGGACTCCTGATGCTGACTGCAGCTCCAAGGCTTGCTTGACGACGTTATGCATTAAAGATTAAGCTCAAGTAGTCTATAGATTCTCTTTGTCGGGGATTTATTGGCTCGGGATTCCTCCCAGCGCCTTTCTTACAGGCCTGCGATCCCTCTCCGATTTCACCCGCTCTGTAAATCTACGTTCTGACAAGCTACTGGGCGCTACAGGCCACCACGCCACCCCCTCCTCTGCCTCGTTTCCCCTCGCTCCTGAAGTGCCCTCTTTTTTTTTTTGCGCAGCCAGAGCAGAGCATCGACTCGAGACCCTATCTCCCCCCCCCCCCCACCCCCAACCCGGCCCCCCGGGAGGGGAAACGCAATGACTGGATTCACGGCTTATTATTCCCCCTCTGACCAAACCAACTAGACACCCAGCCAATTTCTATTTAAAGGAGCAGGAGCGACTCGAGCCATTCAGCAGGACCTCTCCTTTTTCATTTAGCCGCCTTTGTTTGTTTATCCTCCTCGCTTTCCCCTCCAGCTTTCTCGGCGTTCGCCCCGAAAGGTGAAATGAGGCATGGTGGAAATCCGCCGACCGACAATGGGAGACAGCTGCTATCCCCTGCTCCGGCCTTTCAGGAGCTCGAATTAGCAGCCTAACACAGAACCCCCCCCCCCCACTTCATCCACCCCACCCGACCGGCCCAGGACCACTCGAGCTCCCTTTCCAAAACCAGCGACGCGGGGTGGAAAAAGCCCTCCGTTTCCCAGTCCAGTGATCGCTTTAACACACGGGCCTGAAACATTTCATGACCTTGTACAGTTTAATCGCGTTCGACTGCTGAGAATTCCTACAGCGCTAACAAAGCCTGCGTCGCACAGCTGAAGCGGGAACAGTGTGCCAGAGCCTCAGAGGCACTTTGGATTAATGCAGCGGAGGGAGAGCTCGGTCTGGAACGCCGGAATGTAGGTTAAGAAGTCAGACAGAGGTCAGCGGTAGAGCCCCGGCTCGAAATGGCACCTCTGACTCACGGTGATAAACAGAAACGGCTCACTACGCCCACTAGAACAGCAGGGACTACAGCAAGGGACCGCTTTCACTTTGAGCCAAATCGCCTCTGCCGTTTTATTCGTTAGCCAAACTACTAAATCCTCGCCCACACGAGCACGGATGCATCACAAAAACGTTTTCCAGAACCCCAGAGACCAAACTGTGGTGTATCAAATCTCCCAAATGTTTTGTTGGGCAGCACGTGGTTTTAGACGCAGGGATTTAATAACGAGAGCTGGATTTTAACCCCAGTAGTCAGACTACTCATAGCATGTATCCATACCATACCATGCAGAAGATCTGTGGTCAAATATCAGTGGCAGGGAGAAGGAGGAGGAGGAGGAGGAGGTGGAGGAGGTTTAGGTGCGGTGAAAAGGATTAAACTGCGGGTAATGCGACGGTAACAAATTTCCTAATTCCTGAAATCAGATCTTGCCTTACCTGAGCTAAACCGACAAATGAACAAAAAAGTTCAAGTAATTAAGTCACGAGGTGACCAGATTCGAGGAGGTTCTCTGCGGCGCTTAGCGCAAACGCCGAGGCCACGAGATTACTTTCTATTGATCATTAACTTGGGTGGGCAGATAAGACGGCGATTCCACAATTTCCTTCCCGAGAGGAACCATTGTACCGAACGACGCTGTCGCAAGGCCACTCCAGATCATCGATCATAAAGTGTCAGGCTGCGCCAAAGCAAAGCTCTCGAGATAAGATAAGATTAGACTGCCATTACCCAACACCCCAACTTCCTACGCCTAAGGAACTCGACTCGACTCCGGAGCCACGATTCCAGAACTCCTAACCGTCAGCAGGTCCACGGGTCAGCGGTGGAACCACGTGATCTAATCCAAGCCTGAGCTTCGTTATACACCGAGGATTAAAAAGAACAATATGAACAATCACATGCAGCAATAAAGCTTTATAAGCGCTGAAACTGAGATAATCGGATGGGCGTGTCGCCACGTCACAACGCGACAAGTGCCCAAAAGGCAACGTTTCTTGCCCCTGCTAGTGATTAACGGTTTTATTGGAGCAGGTTTTGCGTTACTGTTACGCTACCATTTATAAACCAGTACGACGTGCCGGTGGAATGTCATTTGTGTTCAGTTGGTTGACATGATTAACCGGCCTCTTAATTTTAGTCTTTTCGCGAAGCTGGAGTTGCATTGGTAGCGAAATCAGCTCGGTGGGTAACTCGGTTTCCAAAACCAGCGAGAAAAACTATTGTGACGTCATCCTGGCTTGGAATTCGGTCTTAAAAATAAATAAATACATTTTTTTTTAAAAATGGGAGTCGCGATTTTCTTTCGCCCAATCACTCGATCCTCGTGCTCCTCGAGTCGCGAAAGTGCGAAGGCCATTGATTACTAACGATTTCAGAGAGGTGCCACGGCTGACAGCTCTGCAGACTGAGAAGTGAAAGTAAACGCTCGCACTCACCTTTTCATTTTTCACCTTCTTCAGCAGTCTGCACTCGCCATTATCCATGTCCTCGGGTTCTGATTTAATAGCCAGAGGTACAATTCCTACAGAATCCAGGGCATTATTCCCATGTGGCTCCGTCACGGCCATGTCCACATTCTGTACGTTGTCGAACGAGGCGCTACGCGTGTTGTTCCCAAGTGCTTGAGCGCTAGCGGCGCCCTCTTTCTCGATGGAGACCACGGCGACCGGTCCTTCGCTTTTCTCCTTCTTGTTTTTGCCACTCGATACGTCCTTGTCCTTTTTGCTGTTTGGTACGCCGCGGGCGGCTTTCCCGCTCTTCTCCACGCCTTTGCCAGGCGTGGAGTTGCCGGCGCCTCCGGAGCTACCCGTGCTGCCAGTAACTTCCGCTTGCGTCCGTCCCTGATGCTCTTTCTTCAGTCCGTCTCCCGCCGGAGACTTGGCACTATTGTCCTTGGAATTCTTGTTGCGCTTCGATTTCGATTTGCTCTCTTTGCCCTGAGGGGCACCCACGGGGCTCACGAATTTGATATTGTCGGGCAAGGCCGCGACGGCGCTTGGCGGCGCTGCCATCCCCCCTGCCTCCTTGGAGCCAGACATCTCAAGTTTGTCCTTTTCTAAGTCAGCTTCGAGGTCGATGATCAGATTGCCAACGCCGATGTCCCACTCATCACCGCTGTCGTAAGGGTCCACCGCATTCGAGTCCACACCTTTCCCGCCTGCAGTGCCACCACTTAGGGACATTTTAGTGCCAACTCCCCGAGTCTGTCACTGTAATGTCTGATTGCTCAGACCTCCAGGGGGTGGGGAGAAGGGGAAACAGTAGCCTCAGCGTATCGATACCAATCTCCCAAACACCCACATCTTGCCCTAAAGGAAGGGAAAGCAGATAAGCGTTAGCGACGTCAGATGTTAAAGCGAATCAGTTATAAAGCTTTTTAAATGTTCACGTGTCCCGATTCAAGAGTTGCCTCCGAACAGCTGAACACAAATTTACAAAGAGAGAGAGAGAGAGAGAGAGAGAGAGAGGACGAATGCACTGGAAAAGCGACCACCAAAAACAAATGACATTAACCAAATAACTCCTAGCTTTCAGACGTTTACATCTAGACAATAAAAATACAAAACACAAAACCCCCAATATCTTTTCCCGGTCAAAATTCCAAAGCGGCAGCAATTCCTTCTAACAAAGCTCAATCAACATCACCAGCTGTAAAGGCGAGGGGGGTTACAAGTCGCTCCCTACGGACAGTAAAGTAGAAATAACGTTTCGTTGTGAGCAGTATATAGTACGGCATTTGGTAATCGATTCATTGCACCAACCCTAAAGGAAAGAGTCAAAAAAAGACATTTTATTTCCTTGCATTGGCTACCGAACTAAAGTCTGGATCAGGCAAAAAAAAAAAAAAAAGCATTCGAAGCAAAACCGGCTAAGGGGCATCCCAGAATGCTTTTGTTCCAGTCCCGGGGGGACTAAACTAATTGAGGCACCCTGCTCTTTCACAGGCTGGAAAAGCTCAGGGAGGCTTAGAAGGCTAAAGCTTGAAAGACTATCCCAAACCAAAAGAAGCGCGCCCTTTGACCCTAGTCATTGTAAATAATTAACACCGACGTCTGCTGCATCTGTGCCAAGAAGGCAAACGCAGGCCGAATAAACAAGAGTCCTGTTCAATCCAAGACTACCTTGTTCACGATACTGGAGATACTCAAAAGCTTCCAGTATTCCTGAGGAACACGGCCCTTTGCTTCTGCTCACGCCCTTACAGGCCTGGCTACGTGAAACGCCTTCATGTCTTTTGAGGTTTGCTAGAGCCGATATCAGCTCAGACGACCACAGAAACCAGACGGAGCGTGAAAACCATCATCCGTTCCTCTGTCGCCGCTCGCAGTTCTGCATTCAAGGAGCTTCACGCGAAGAACTGTTATAATAAAGTCTTACCCGGCGTAAGATCGGCCGAGCTGGGCTTTTGTTTTCGTTCGCCGATACGTAGAGAGCAGGCTGACCGAATACCAGCAGTATCACCAACTGATAAAACTAAACAATACAGGAGACGCCAAAGTGCTGAATTTAAATAAACATTTATTTCAGCTATAAAGATTTATTGCTCTCAGCCTCAACGTTTATTACCAGAAAACGGGATCGGATTCCATCTGGGAACAGAATTGTGTGCAATGTGTAAATGCCTATCAATAAATAAATAAATAAATAAATAAATAAATAAAAATAGTGCACATGGTGTGAGCATCGAGTAGCAAGTTTTCAGCTTCTCTGTTTTGTCTCTCATCAGTCCCAGTTCATGAACTGTAAGTTTTTAATAAAGAAAAAAGAGAAAAACATTTTCTTTATCGTTTCTAAATAGGTTGAAGCCTGTTGCCATTTCTTTCAAAACGCCCCCAATCTGTCCCATTGTGTTTATTTCCTACTGCACTGGAGACGGCAGCTTACGACCGACAGCGCTGCTGAAGCTGCAGGGGTGCGGTTACGGGGTTTCGAGACGTGTAGGTGGCCTGATAAGTTGCTGGTTTGTGAGACTGTCCCTCAACCGTTTTGCATGTTGGCCTAGATGATAGGCATCAACCTAGATCTAGCCTTACCAAGAACCACCTCTAGCATCGTTCTTGTTTTTCGGCTGAGCAGGGATCTTCTCCATTCTAGCAAACAGTTCAGCGGCAGCATCTGGCTCGAGTCTTCTAGGAAAACCTTCATACGGCAACGAACAAAGGAAGCGTCTTGGTCCTCTCCATTTTCAGATTCTTCCTTCGATATTCAGGGAGGTTTTTCCTTTCCACTGTCGCCCCAGGCTTGCTCAATTTGGGATTGGCCAAGCGGGCGGATAAGCGACTGGACTCTGCCAAGCTGTCACGTTTGAGTCCTTCAGTACGACCCTTAACCCAGACTTGCTTGGACTGTAAGACTGTATCAGCTGCAAGTCCTTCTAGATAAGGTCATCTGTTAAATGACTTAAACGTTTTGGTTTTTAGACGCCGATTCGTAATCCTATACGCGCCAGAAGGTTTCGGATTCTCCCCCGGGGGGTCCCTGGTTGAACAGGTCCTTTATCCGTTCAGCTGAAAGGCAGCAAACTTTCTGTGGTCTTTAAAAAAAAGAGCCTTTATCAACACGTTCAACGGGTATGGCGCGCCAAATGGTCCGAGACGTTGACATTAAGGATGTGTGATGTTGACTAAATAAATAAAACTGTAGGACTTTTTTTCCCCCAGTAAAGATAAGCGCGTCCTTACAACATCCTTACAACATCGTAAAAAATCAATTAATCAATTTAAATAAACACCGCCGATTCCCAAAGCTTTTATCTTATCCAGAGCAACCTGAAACGGATTAAAATCTGCAACTGTAGATCAAGGGCCTTGTTTAGCAGCTTGGCAGAGGGATTTGAACCATGGACCTTCTTGCCGTGAGCCACCGTGCTGCGCTTATAGACCGTCACGCACACATGACACACCCTTACAGGCAAGAATGCGTCCAGCGTCCGACTGCCTCAAACGCTCAAGGTTGCCACCTCAAAAATGTGAAAAGCAATTTTACGTGACTGCTTTACATTTAGTCGTTTAACTCCAAACGGTTGTGAGCCGACGAGCAGCACGACTGGAGCAAATAAAATATTACAAGGTTTTCAAACAGAACTTGAGCTTCTTTTTTTTTTTTTTTTTTTTTTTTTTTTTTGAAATTAAATTTTTAAAGGTTTTTAAAAAATAATTTTTGTTTTTTTTTTTTTTTTTTTTTTTTTTGCAAATGAGCTGTATGGTCTGGAAACACACAGTCTTCACAAACCAAAATACATTATAAAGACAGTCCTCAAGTACAGCAAGACATGGGACGGAATTCTGCTCTTTAACTCCCGCCTCCGCTCGCGGATCTGCGTCGTCGTCGTTTAACGCGATCCATTATGGGTTGCCCTGACTAATCTGAGGACGCACAACCACGAGCAAGTGCCTGAGAAGCCAGTGCAGAGACTGGCAGATCCTGTGTAGCTCGAGAAGAAGCTAAGCGCGCGTCGCCGATAATGAAACGAGGTGGCGTAACGGTGCGTAAATTAGCAATTATCTTTGGCTTTGATCGTTTTGAGTTTCAACTGTTTATCCCCCCCCCCCTCCCGTTATAATTTCTTGCCTACGTTTGATCGTATTAGTCATTAAGATCTCCGTCGCTGAAGCAAACAGAAATGTGACAGACCTCAAAAGATCACACGTCCGCAGACCTTTTTAAACATGGGCCGGCGGGGGAATCCCAGTCCGGTTCAAATGGGACACAAAAGCATTTACACCCTTTTTCGCGCGTCCTTCTCCCTTCGCAGATACGATCCGGATACTCGAGGGCCATGGTGTAAACGACAGCTTAATGTGAACAACGGCATTGTTCCACGTCTCCTAAGCCAACACAAAGCACGCCTGACCTTGTTTTCTGCTTGATTAATGCTTTTTATTGTATTCGTCTCCCTGTGGAGAACAGGGCTCGTTTTATCCATGGGTACAGCAGCTCCTGGTCAAAACACACACACACACACACACACACACAAAAAACAGTACATAAAAGCTGTGACTGATTCATTACTCTAAATGCCACTGAGGAGCTGCTGCCTAATCACTCACAGATGCTTCGACCTTCAAAGCGGCTGAAGCTTAAAAACGTGCAGCTGCCCTTCCCGACCGGCCGAGGGAGGTCAGGCACAGTTTGGAACATCTGGAGGCATGCTGCAGAGCACGGAGCACTCTTACGGGCCGCTGTCACACGCCAGATCCCTCGAGCATCCTTCTGAAATGTCAGGAAGCAAAGGGGAATCCTTTGCAACGGAAACGAAGGCCTGATGGAGGTGACGGTGCAGGATGATTTACGTGTGAACCAGGGACAGGCAACATGTAGAAACGGACGCTACCATTACCGACCCAAAGCTTAGTGGTTAAGGTACTGGACTACGGACCAAGGTCCAGGGTTCAAATCACAGTTGGGTCCCTGAGCAGGGCCCTTAGCCCACAATGGCCTGGCTTGTAAGACTGCATTAATTGGAAGTCGCTCCTAGTGACGTCGTCCGCTAAATGACTGAAATGCAAGTGAAGCCGCTCCTGTATTTTCAGCCTGCCTGCTCTTTCCGCACAAGGCTGAGAAGAACGCGGTGATTTCGCCTTTACGTACCCCGCACCCCTCTCTCGTTCTCTCTCCTCGTCTAAACCACGACGTTTTTTTTTTTTTTTTTTTTTCCCGAAATGTTCGGGTTCGGAATAACAGTAATAAAAACACGCATTACCAATCATGAATAATAAACTATAGCGATCGATTACAATCGTTATACATTTAGTTAAAGCTTAAACGTGATGCGTGGCCGTGAAGTGAAGCTTTCCCCAAATCACACGTACCCGGTATCACCGCTGGTCTTTTCTGTGAGCTGGAGCAGGACGGGACTAGAAAAAGGGAAAAAAAATAAAATAACGGAAAGGCAAAACGGAAAACAATAATTAAAAAAAAAAAACATGCCTGAATATTTCGCTGCAATTGTTCAGGTTAAAAACCCGATGAATACTGAACGCTTCAGAAGCCGGGCTGAACATAAGGGGATACCCCAAAATGAAACCTGCCGTAATGAAATGATTTCCTCGTTCCTGTGAGCAGCAGGGTAGTTTGCGTCCCGTTTGAGTGTCGCAGCGAGCTCAGCGTCTCCCGACAGACGGACTCGGGACTCTAGCTCATGTGACAGTCTCATGGCGCTAATCAGACCGAGCTTGGAATCAACATTCTACGCCAGGGCAACACTTTTTACAGCAAGAAAACGGCCCGAAGGCGAACACCATGATAAAAATCAGAACGCGGCCTGAACAACTGTCTACACCACACACTGACGACTTAGCACGAGCTTAGCACGCCGCTGCAACGCTATCAGCTGATTGGACCGTTACCGAAGCACTGCCCAAGAGGGCCCTAACCCTAACCCAACAAGGAAACTATTTACCCAGGACTTTATTCTCTCTTATTAACAGATATTTGTGGGCTGCCATGAGTACTGACCTTTCATAGTTTTTTTTTTTTTTTTTCTAAATGGGCTCCCATCCACAGAAGGAGAAAAACCCGTTTACTCTAAAGCAATGATATTCCAATAAATCGAAATGTTGAGTTCAGCTCTAATACAGAACGGACCAGAAAATATAAGACCTGAACGGAGTCCACGATAAATTGGGGCGTCCCAAATTTACGCCATAATCCATGCTAAACAGACCTCTGAGCCGAGCCAATTAATTTCCCCATTACACGTTTCGGCTCCTTATTAATTGTCCCTAGTTGACCCTTAAGTTAAAATAGACAAACAAGTGTAAATGTGCCAGCGTTCGGCTGATTCACAAAATCCAAAAAGCATCTGCAATTAGGGCTCTTAAAATTAGCATATTAACACTGTTCAGTGCGTTGAGTGCTCCGCTCGACCTTACAAGGCACCCGGATTTAAGGACTGTACCCAAACTCGCCCCCTGTATGCTATTCCTTACATTCTGCATATCATACACAGGATACAAGTGGAGAGGGTGATAAAGCCGCATTGGCTGGTCAGTAGGGTGTATGGTCACCCCAGAGTTCCAGAACACACTGACAGTGATGGGGCGTGGCCAGGATCAGACGATCCAGACCTCCTGGCTCGTCTTGGTTTGTTTGGAAGAACGTTGGCTTTCTCCTTGCCGTGTGCACCATTTCTGTTCAGTGTGTCACGGGAACTTTCAATATCCAGTCTAACAGAGACCTGCCACTCCTGGGGGAGTTTTGAATATTTGTTCAGTCTGAACGCGGACTGGAGACCAAACTTTTCTCCACATGGGTTTGAAATGTTGTCCGGCCTGACCTTCGTATTGTTTTTTCTGAGGTTCTCAGAAATCTTTGGCCATGGCACACTTCCAGAAGCGTTTGTTTTGAAGATCAGTCTGTGCCCATGACAGGGTGCCCGCTCAGATCTGATTGGCAAGACATGGGCTGAAAACACCCGACTCACATTTCACTACATTAACTGCTAATGCTAGTGTGTTATAGCGGGTCATTTCACTCTATAAACAAACAACCAAGTATAATTCCTCCATGTTGAACTGAGGAGTGTCTCTCTGTCTGTGTCTCTCTGTCGGTCTGTCTGTCTGTCTCTCTGTCTGTCTGTGTCTCTCTGTCTGTGTGTCTGTCTCTCTGTCTGTCTGTGTCTCTCTGTCTGTCTGTGTCTCTCTGTCTGTCTGTGTCTCTCTGTCTGTCTGTGTCTCTCTGTCTGTCTGTGTCT